>JADRCD010218163.1:0-19993 GCA_019843815.1 Montemys delectorum | reverse complement strand
TCTCTCTCTCTCTCACACACACACACACACACACACACACACACACACCAATAAAATAATAATAGCCAAGACAATTGGTTCCATTAAAAGGTAGGCTCCACCCAAGCATGATGGGACATACTTGTAGTCCTAGATACTCCGAGGCCTCAGCTCAGGGGTTCCCGTCAGCCTGAGCAACACGAGCAACATAGTGAGGCCCCATCACAAGCAAACAATAACAAAAAATAAAGTAGACGAAAATTAAGCACGTGTTTCAACAACGATGCTGCTTAAATGATGGGTGAGCGCCTGAAAGGGTACTTAGTGCCACGAACCAGCAGAAAATTAAAGCCACATGGATTCTGCGGTACCACTGGGACAGTGAGGCTTAGAAGGAGAGCACCGAGTGTTGACAAGAATGCGGCTCAGTGCCAGCTCTCACATCCTACTGACAGGAATGGAAACACTGGAAAGCCCTGGGGGTGCAGACATTTCCCCATGGCTCTACATTCAGGTGTTCATCCGATCCATGTGCATGATTGGCAAACTGAAACCAGCCTACCTGTCCAGGGACAGCGACGAGACAAACAAGCCTTCGTGGACCTGGACCATACAAGCTACTCTGCAGTAAGAAGGTGGCCTGCTCATCAGAGGTCACCACACAGTGACCCTAGAAAGAAGCACAGCGCTCCCTGAGCAGCACCCCGAGAAAGCCTGCTGATTAGAGACCACAAGGGACCTTCAGGGGCCAGAGGGGTCCTGCCTCTCCCTCTGGTGTTGACCACACTGGTGTAATCCTTCCTACACCCTTTCCTGTCAGTGTTCTTGACTGGCTGATTTACACACATCTTTTTCTAATGGTCATTGATAAATGACCAATTTATTCAGGAGGCTTGGTGCTGGGTGCTCTAAGACTCACACCAGAGGATGAGACTTGAGTTAGGCCCAGCAGAAGGAGGATGCATCCAGGATGAGAGGGGACCCACACGGTGAGCTGGGGAGCAGAAAGAGTCCAGGAGAGGATGGCAGTTGGCTCCACCCTCTGGTAGGGAAGACCCAGGAGCCTGGAATTTCTCATGCTAATGGAGATAGGCGCCCTCTGCCCCACTGCTAACTCTGGAAAGTGACCCCAGAAGCAGGGGAGAGCATGCAGAAGCTTGGTCATTGGCGAGGATCCTAACTGTGGGAGGGAAAAGAGACCCGGAAGGCTGGACATCCAGAGACGGCAGGAGATAAGTGATAACAAATTCAGTGCCGGGTGGTGGTGGCGCTTGGGAGGCAGAGGCAGGCGGATTTCTGAGTTCGAGACCAGCCTGGTTTACAGAGTGAGTTCCAGGACAGCCAGGGCTACACAGAGAAACCCTATCTCGAAAAAAACCAAACCCCCCCCCAAAAAAAAAAATGTTTAGTGCTCTCCCCTGGGCCCCTATCTATCTGCTGCCCTTGAAGGACATAGCACCCCAAGGCATATACGTCACCCCATATGTCACCCTCCCAGGGTCTTCTCAGCACTGAGCCCTGGTGGTGGCCTCAGGGCTGTGGCCCCTGTGGTCACAGTCTACACTTTGCTGTGTTCCGGGCAGCACACTGACTACACAGGAATAGCTCATTAATTCCTCCACTGTCTGACCCCCGCCTCCTCCTCCTCCGAGGAGGAGGAGGGTGGCAGGGACCTTCAGAGGATGCACAACAGAGCTCTGAGCAGCAACTTGCTGGGAACCCATGCCACCTCCACCTGACTCAACAACTGTACCCTCAACCACTCCTTTCAACCCTCCCCGGGAACAAGGCAGGACCTTCTTAGGATAGACAGGTCCTCAGGACCTCCAAACCCTGACCCACTGGGCTCCCAAACCTTCTGTGAGGGTGTCCCATCTTCCTCCAACGCCCCAGAACCCAAGTGTCCTCAGGCCTGGGAAGTAACAAACAGGCAGACTGGTTTCTGCAGGTTCCACCACGAAATCTTTCTGTCCGGGGCTCCACCCAGCCCCCTCTCCAGGTCTAGAAAAAACTGACTTAGAGTACCCAGGCTAGGAGTCAGCAGGATGGTGACGACAACCACACCACAGGCAGGGTACATGGATCTGGAAAGGTCCACGATTTGATCTGGGGTCCCAACTTAGGAAAAGAATCTCCTCACCAGGGAGGGTTTGGTCTCCACGGAAAGGGGTCCTAAGATGGGGCTGCTGCCACATGCCCCAGTGGGCATGGGCAAACAAGGCACACTGTCAGCCTGCCAACCAACAAATAATACTGAGTGCTGAGCGAACAGCATGACCCAGTTTGTCAAACCCAGATGTGGAGCCCTGCCCCCACGGGAGAAAGGCCACAGCACCCCAGTGCCTTTCAAACTAGGGGCCGTGTCGTGAGCAGAGAAACTGCCTTCACTCCATCCCAGAGCCTCACAGCTGCGGTCTTCCTCTCCTGCCTCGGGGGTTCAGTACCCTCAAGGGACTGACCACACTCTGAGCAATCGGCTGGAAGCTCACACCAGCCCAGTTCCTCGCCCTAGAGCGATGAAGCTTCACAGACGGCGCTTCCGTGTGTGTGACCTCACCCTTGCCGCAGCATTCCAGGGAGCCTCTGTAAAGTCAAGACAGTCCTACACCAATGGCTGAGACTGTGAGGGTTCAGTTAAAGAGACAGGCGGGGATGCTGGCCGGTGTAATCCTCACAGTTCCAAAACCAGGAGCCTGCCTCCTGCCTCCTCTCCTCACGGAGTTTACATGGCTAACTTGTGCCTCGGGATCAAGCCACCTTTCTCAGCCTCTCAGACCCCAGCACTCAGCCCAAAGTTAGCATCCAACCAGGCCCCTTTGCTTCCTGGTCATGTCAAAATACTACAAATTCTGTCAAGTCAGATACAGGAAGCCTTCTGTCTGGGCCCAAGGTCCACCACCACGGGTGCCTCCACAGAAAGCAGGCAACACTAACCTGTGCATCTCCCCAGTCCTGGAAAACAAACCAAAGGTGTCCTTGTGGCCAGAGAGCCAAGGAAGGGAGGCATGGGTGGGACTTTTAGACGGACCACTATGGCTTATAGGGCAGCAAGGGTCCCATAAGGAGATGTTCACAAGGCTTTGTGCCTGAGCCTCCAAGGACCCTGCTTCGTGGTATTCAACCTGACATATCCCTTATTCCCTTTACAACCACTAAAAAACAAAACAAACAAACAAACAAGAAATCACTAAAATCACATGGGACCTCTAAGGTCAGGGAAGCCATCATGGCTCCTCTCTTGGATTAGCCCCTTTAGAGAAAGCCATCTTGGGAGCAGATCCCCAGCACTCTATGAGGCTCGCAGCTTCCTGAGCAGTCTGGCTACAGTCTCAAGGGACCCCAGACCACAGCCACGAGGCCTGAAGGTCTGACTACTGAAACCGGGGGAAAGCTAATCAGTCCCCACATGGCAGCAGACAAAGGTAACAAGTACCGTGCCTGAGAAGTGTGTCACAATGAAAGAACTGGAGAGCTACACAGAAGAACTTTCATGGTTGCCAGAGCCCCTGGGTCCAGCTGCGCAAGGCTCATACCAGAGCTTCCCCGGGTTCACTTCCAAGCATGGTATATCATCTTTCCTTCCTTTACCTTAGACTGGAGCAGAGTGTCTGACATAGCTCCAAAGACTGGTCTCTTTCCCTCTCACATGACAGCCCTGCCTGTTCAGGAGGACCCAAAGCACCTCTAGTCTCTTGTCTCAGAGCCCCCACAGAAGGAGGTTTTCCTCTAGCAAAAGCAATTTACAGGACCTTGTGGTATTTCTGCTAGATTGAACTACAGCCTCCAGTCCATGGTCCCCTTCCCATCATTCCATGCGCTGCCCCTTCAGAGGTGGCTTGCCAACCTTGTGGTTCTGTCACTCCGCCTCCCTGCAGATGGATTTTTCCCTGAGGTCCGAGGGGCATTCCAATGCTTAGACTCACCTCTTCCAAACCAACTCCTCCCAGCCTGGGCTCAGGGACACGCAGAGATCCTTTCCTGTCCAGGCTGGGCACATAGACAATGTTCTGGTTACGCCTTCATACCATAGGCAGACAGCAGGGTTTCCAAAGGGAAGGGACTTACTAGGGTCATGCAAGCCATGATGAGCTAAGGAAATGCTAGGGCCTCAAGGCTCCGAGTCACTGGTGGTCCAGAAGGGTAAACGGCTGGTGGGCATAAGAGCTGCTCTAAATGTCCATCTCACTAAACAGCATGCTTTCACAAATCCAGCCCTACACCCCCCCCTCCCCGCTTGAATAGAAATGTCATACCTGCTGCTTGGCCAAGTCTCACGAGAGGTAAGAAGAGAGCCCTACTCGCCTGGCAGCTCCAAGATCAGCAGATGTTGGCCAGGCCTGAGAGACAGGGCTTTTGCAGAAGGAAGAGGGCAGTCCAGGTCATGGTATGTTGAGTAATAGCAGAGACGCCTAAACGAACAGATGTGAAAGCAATGGCCCTGCCAGCCAAATGTCTGATTTCCCTTTGAAAGATTTGGCAGTAGGGCCCTCGCTAAGTGCCTGACCTTTCCTGTATCCAGAGCAGAATGACCTTGGGAGGGCAGAGAGGAAGATCACATCCCTTCCAGCACAGCCTGGGAAGCAACTCAAGCAAGGAGCGAAGCCTAGTGTGCACCAGGCCCTGGGTTCACACCCAGTTCCACATAGAAAAAAAAAAAAAATCACACCCAGCACCATGTAGAAAAAAAAAAAATCAGAAGAAGATATTGCAGGCCTTAAAATCATTACTGTATGTGAGCAATTAGCCTTTTTTATTTTATTTTGTCTTTTAAGAAAAGGTCTCTAGCCCAGGCTGGCCTTGAACATTCTTTGGTGCCAAGTATGACCTTGAACTCTTAATCCTGTGGCCTTCCCTACCACACCCTGTTTAGGTTATACTGCAGATAGAACCCAGAACTTCCTGGATACTAAGCAAACATTCTACCAATGAAGCCACCAGTGAGGGGGGCAGGAGATGACAATCACCCCCACACATGCAGCAGACGAGAAATACAGCAGTAACAAGACTCATCTAGATCTGGGCTTTTGTTTTGTTTTTGTTTTTGTTTTCTTTAAAGATTTTTTTTAAAAATGTTTATTTATTTTATATATGTAAATACACTATCACTGTTTTCAGACACACCAGAAGATGGCATCGATCCCATCACAGACGGTTGCATCTGTAATGTGGGTGCTGGGAATTGACCTCAGGACCTCTGGAAGAACAGTGAGTGCTCTTAACCACTAAGCCATCTCTCCAACCCTTATTTTTGTTTTTTGAGACAGGGTCTCACTACGTAACTTTGGCTGGCCTGAAACTCACTGCGTAGACTAGTCTGGCCCCAGACTCATGGAGATCCTTTTGCTCTGCCTCTGCTCTGCCTCCAGGGCACCTACAGCACAAGCTGTGGGGTACACCTCAGTATTGGTTGTTTTTCCTGGTAGAGCACTTGACAGTCCCCGTAAGCAGGACACGCACATTATGAATAGTCACCTTACTGGGCCATTGCTCTCTTGAATAAAGTGTCCCATCGAATCAAGAGGCCTGCTGCCCGCCCCCTCTTGCTTCTGAGTTTGATTATTTTGTATCCCACAAAGAGGTCAAAGTGGGCAGTATCTGTGCTTCTTGGCCTTTCCTGACTGTTGTCCTCCTTTTATAGGCTACATAGTACTTCACTGTGTAACTATGTAACAAATATCTCCATCATGTATCTGTTGATGGGACCGGAGGCTGCCTCTGTGCCTCCCTAGGGTGGATGGAGTTGCTACAGTCATAGGAGCGTTGACAGTGTCTCTTTAGCAAACTCATTTCAAGAGCTTTGGCTATATACTCCGTGCTGGATCATGTGTTAGCTCTGCTCCTACTTTCTTGAGATGCCTCCTCTCCACTAGCAGTAATAGCCACACTGACTCCATTCCCACCAACACTGTACAAGGGTTTCCTATCTCCACATATGGCCAACAGTCATCTGTCATCCTTCTGCTAATAGCCATTCTGACAGGTGTGATGTAGCCTCTCCTTGCGGTTTTGGATGTATGCTTCCCTGATGACTAACGAGCATATCGGTGTATGTCCGTTGTTTACTTGTAGCCTCATGTCCATGCATGTCCTTGGCCCATTTTTAAATAAGGCTCTTTAGTTTCTTGCTATTATTTTACTATCTCATATATTTTGGACATGAACCCCTTATTAGATGTTCACCTTGCAAATATTTCCTAGTTCACACACCATCTCTTCCCATGGCTGCCTCCTTGCCCATGCAGAAACTTGAGTCTCATGTGACCCCGTAACCTGAGATTAAAATCCAGATTTTCTAGCCCCTCTTTCTCTCTCTCTTCTTCAAGAAGTTTTGTAGTCTCAGGTTTTATGCTTCTAGACCTTTGGGCTGTGTGTGTGTGTGTGTGTGTGTGTGTGTGTGTGTGTGTGTGTTAGAGCCTAGTTTCATGCTCTTATAGGCAAATACCTAGTTTTCACTGTCCTTGTCCCTTCGTGTATTTTCGGCATCTGGTTGGAATCGGTCATAATACACGGGTTCACTGCTGGGCGTTCCCTATCCAGTTCCATCGTGCTAGCTCTATACTGTTTCCATAAGCTGTGTAGCATTTTAGCCTGAGTCTTTTTGCTTGAAACAGCTTTGGCTATTTGGGGTCATTTATGGTTTTACATGAATTTTGAAGTATTTTTTTTCCTATTTCTGTGAAAATTGTTGGAATTTTTATAGAGGTTATACTCAATCTGTTGATCACCTGGGGTGATTTGAACATTTCAACAGTATGAATCCTTCCAATTCATGAACATGGGATATATTTCCATTTATTTTTTTGTTCGGTTTCTTTCATCAGTCCTTAAACCACTTCGGCTAAAGTCTGCAGAGCTTCCATCTCCTTTATAAATGTATGGCTAAGACTCTCCTGGGCTGTGATGCTATTAGCGATGGGATTTATTTCTTCTCTGGCTGGTTTCCTGTGAGAATGTAGAATCACATGTGTGTGGAGTCTGCAACCTGAAATGTACTGCATTCCTTTATCGGTGCTAACAGATTTGAGAGTCATGTGTGTGTTCCAGAATTATTATCTGTTTGTAAAACAGAACAGACTCCAACTTCTATGGATGAAGTGATCCCTTGTCTGGAAAGGGAAGTGTGTGGGCAGAGATGACTCGAGGCTAGCCAAGCTGTGTAGGCTCCGGATAAGTCTGTGGCGTGACCATATTATTCTGCACACGCTCATTTGTCCATAATGAAAAGGTAACGCACATCCCCATGGGAGCTCTGGTACCTGTGGTCTCATCCTAGTGATTTTTAGCCCCTTCTACAGATGAGGGATGTGTGGTCCTGACAGGGAAGGTGGCTCAATAGGACCTCAGCCAGTGTGTCTCACTCCCAACTGGAGGGAAGACAGATCGACATATCCTCCCCAGCCTTCAAGACCGTCTTTCTGGAAGTCCAGCAGGCTGCAGAGCCTCTCCCTCTCCATCACCTGTCAGTCAGGGCACTACCTTCCCCATGTACCCACACGTCATCTGTTGGGCTCAGATTATAGCTTCCAGCATCTCATGCCTGTCCTGGCAGAGCCCTCTCTAAGGAGCTCCTCCTCTCTCTGCCTCATCCTCCAACCACAAAGGAGCTCACCAGGGAGCAAAGCTTCAGAGCCTGCAATGTCCACACCCCAGAGATAGCTTAACATAAACCCATGTTTATCTGCGGTCACTGCTGTGTCAAGAAAAACCCATTTTACCTTAACCTATAAAGGGTTATATCCACTGCATGCAAGGATATGGCTGCTGGCTGTTTGAGCAAAGCTCTAACTACAAAAGTACTGGAAAGGGTGGCTGGAGAGATAGCTTAGGATTTAAGAGTACAGACTGCCCTTGCAGAGGATCTGTGTTCTCAGCATACATGTTGGCCACCTACAACCACCTGCAACTTCACTTCGAGTGGATCCAATACCTCATGCCTCTTGCCTCCATGGGTACCTGCACTCACCTGCAAATGACTCCCTCTCACCACCACCACCACATACACATGAACATAAACAAAAATACAAATTTGAAAAATATTGGGAACACTCTTAATGTCCAGCTGCAGAGCTCAGGAAAACCAGTAAATAAACTCCCCTGGTTGAATGCTGGTCTGTCTGAAACCCTTAGTCTCCAGTCCCCAATGCCACAAAGAGCAGGGGTGTGTCGTTCCTCTTCAAGAGCTGTCAGGAAAGCTCTGATGCTCTTTTTCCTCTTTTGTACTGAACCCAGAGCCTCCAGAGTGCTAGGTAAGCGCTCTGCCACTAAACTACATTCCCAATCCTGCTTTTGATGTGTGTGTGTGTGTGTGTGTGTGTGTGTGTGTGTGTGTATACATGTTCATGTGGGGGAATACACATGCGCTAGCTGAGTGATTATTGTCATTTATGCATATGTATATCCTCCTAAGTGACTTATTGGCACTGAGACTCTGCCTTCCGAAGTCCCGTACTCACCTTATTTTTTGAGACAGGCTCTCCCACTGAACATGGAACTCACCAACTTGGCTAGATGAGCTGCCTGGCATACCCTGAGACCCTCTTGTCTCCACTCTCTCCAAAGCAAGCTTTGGCATTACAAGTGTTGTGTCCCTGCACCTGAGTTTTTATGTAGGCGCTAGAGATCCAATCACAATCTCACACTTGCATGGCAAGCACTTTGCTGACAAAGTTTTCTCTCTAGGTCTGCTCTTGCCTTTTGAGTCAAGACAGGGTCTCACTAAGTTATTCAGACTTTTCTGGAACCTGCTCTATAGTCCAAGCTGTCCTTGAACTTGTGGTCCTCCTGCCTCAATCTCTGGAACAGCCAGGACAAGGCTCCCCCCCTACCCCAACCCCACCCCCGTGTGTGTGTGTGTGTGTGTGTGTGTGTGTGTGTGTGTGTGTATCCATAACTCATGGGTACAAACGTCAAAAGTTAAGAAGAAATGGGTTGAAAGGACGTATTCCAGCACACAGCACTCTTCTTTAAAGAGTAAAGACCCAATCCCTGAGTGCTAGTGCACACCTGTAATCCTAGTACTTGGGGAGACTGAGGCAGGAGGATCAAAAGTTCAAGGTTAACTTGGGATACATATTAAGACCCTGTCTCAAAAATCACCCCCAAAAGGAGGGGGAGCAAAAGGTGGCTGTAAGGTTTTATTCCCACATTATTACTGTAGTTCCTGACTTTTTATTTCAATAATCAAGCTGGGATGTTTCCAGAATTTAGTAATGAGAGCCAGCCCAAGATGAGGACCATGATACATAGCCTTCCAGCTAGAAGGCAGAAGATGCCCTGACATCCACTCATCGCGATGTCCCTGGCTGAAGACTCCTGAGGGCCCTAAAACCAGTGTCCCTGGCTTCGCAGTCACCAGCTTAAGTCCCTATCCATCTTCACAGGGCCTGGCCCCTCCTCTATGAGGTAGAAACTGCAATGTACATGCATAGGGTCACATATACCATGCCCGTGGCCACCACTCCTCCCACGAGCTCCTTTCCTGCCTAAAGACCCCGCTCCCAGGCTGTTAGACCAGCTATGTCCAAAGCCATTCTTTCCTCATTGGCAGAATGGTCCTTGAAGGAGGCCTCAGATGTTTTCGTCCCCGTTTTACAACCCAGAAACTCAGGAAAGTAGTGGTTACTTCCTATGTAAGCCAAGGTAAGGCAAAAACCACAGCCTGGGCCCTCTGTGAGCACCAGCCCTACCCAACCCTGGCGAGGGACCAGGGACGAATAACCTCACCTGAGTCCTGTATAGGGAGACAAGTATACAGTCAGAGCTGTGGTCAAGGACTGGGAAGACAATACTCCCCAGAACCCATGCTACTCACAGTCAGTGAAGGAAGACAGCCCCTGACCGACCAGTAAGACAGGCTTGGCTTGGGTAGGGGGCTAGGGGGCAGTGGTAGGGGTCCACACATAAAACTCTGGCTAGCTAAAGCCCGGATATAAAAAGCAATGGCCACTGCACTTCAGGCAATGACTGCCATGCTCCAACAGGGCCAGTGGCACTGAGCTCCTGAGTTGGCAAGAGGGAAAATGGTAGTTTTGTGTAGCAATCAATCCAAAGAAAATCCTAGGCACTCCTGGCCTCCTCCTGTGGATGCCCTTGAGTCTGCTCATGTAGACCTGAGCAAACCATGTGACCTCTCTGGGGTTTAACGGCTGTGATCTGCAATACCGAGAATTAAGATCTGCCTCTCAAGTTATTCTGACAATGAGACAGGACATACTTAGCCCAGACTAGATAAAACAACACTAAAGCTAGTCTTTCCCGAGTTCAAGAGGATGTTATTTCATTCAGACCCCATTTTCATAGGAAAGGCATTATTTCAAAGTTTATACTGCAATGATGGTTCATGTCTACCATCCCAGCATTCAACAGGTAGAGCAAAAGATCACAAATTCAACAACTTGTAGTGTTTTAAAATAAGGAGAATAAAAAATTTCAGTAAAGTTTTAAAGAATTCTGTACTTTTCCTGCTCATTCATATAGTTGCTCCATTTTCCTTATTGTCTGTCTGTATAGATCTCTTTAATAGTTGTGTATGTATACCTGTGTGTGAGTGTGTGTGTGCTTGTGTGTATACCTGTGTGTGTGCAAGTATGTGTGAACATGTATGTTTGTGTGCATGAGAGTGTGTGTATGTGCATGTGTGCATGAGTCTATGTGTATGTGTGTGCACAAGCATGTGTGTATGTGTGTGTTCATGCACACACAAGAGAGAGTATGTGTACGTGTGTGCAAGAATGTGTGTGAGTATGCATGTGTGAGTGTGTGTACATGAGAGTAAATAAATGTGTGTGCACGTGTGTACACATATGTACACACGTGTGCACATGTGTGATTTTTCCAGTACTAGGAAGGAACCCAGGGTTTGGTGCAAGCTAGACAAATGCCCCATCATCCATCACACGGCTCTTACATAAAACATCTGTATCTTGTTTCCAGTACACTGCTCTCATAACCTTTCCAGCTTTCTCAGTCTCGGGCTCCCATGCTGCAGCTCACTCTCAGGTCCCTTTCCTATCCTTCAGCTGGAGCTGGTCCATGGACTTTAATTCTTACTCTCTCCATTTTACTGGTGAGAAGCCTAGATCAGTGAGATTGCTCGACCAGAGTCATAGTACAAGAAAAGAGGAGTGGGAGATTAAGCTCAAGAGGGCTTCTCCTCCGGGCCGTACACTTGTCTCCAGGCCTCGGAGTGCAAACAGCAGCGTCCGTTGTAAGCAGCTGGGCCTGGGCTTCCTCTGCAGCAGGTGGCAGCTGTGCATAGACATCTCACTTAACAGGTGGCCATTAAGAAGCACCTTTCTGTGCATACTACCTGGGGTCCTGCTCAGCTCCCACACTTGGCTGTGGCCCCAGCCATGTGCCACCTCCTCATTCTGTGTCCCCAGTGAGCCATTGGAAAATAAACACTGTACTCAGACAGAGAAGATTCCCACTGGGACAAAGGGGACGGAGGAGAGATGGGTCCTGAGGTACCCGTCTTTTCTCGTTTGGGTGTGAGGGATATAGGGGTGGGGTGAGTACATACATATACATGTAAAGGTCAGAAGTCAAGCACACGTGTTTATTTCTCAGCTCCACCTTGTTTCTTTTTTTTAATTATTTATTTATTATATGTAAGTAAACTGTAGCTGCCTTCAGACACTCCAGAAATCAGATCTCCTTAAGGATGGTTGTGAGCCACCGTGTGGTTGCTGGGATTTGAACTCAGGACCTTCGGTAGAGCAGTCAGTGCTCTTAACCACTGAGCCATCTCACCAGCCCCCCACCTTGTTTCTTAAAACAGACTTTCCCACTGCCTTGGAACAGGTGGTCGGTCAGGCAAGACTGAATGGCCAGCAAACCTCAGGGATCTGTCTGTCTCTGCCTCTCTTGTACTGGCTTTACAGTGTGTGTGTGTGACACATTACTCAGCTTTTTGGTTTGGTTTGGTGTGGTATGGTTTGTTGGTTTGGGGGGTGTTTTGTTTTGTTTTGTTTTAGATGAAATCTCTTAGGCAGGGGGTAGTGGTACACACCTTTAATTCCAACACTTGGGAGACAGCGGCAGGTAGATCGAGGCTAGCCTGGTCTACAGAGCATGTTCCAGGACAGAAACCTTCATGAAAAACTGAGAGGGGATGGGGTAGGGTGGGGCTCAATATAGCCCTGCCGGGCCTGGAACTCCCCTGTAGACCAGGCTGACCCAGAACACAGAGATCCACCTGCCTCTGCCACCCGAGTGTGCCACCACACCTGGCCCATCCAGTTTTTCTAGTTCTAGGGATTGAACTCAGGTCATCATGTGCAAGCGCTTTACTGACCGGGCTATCTCGAAAGCCCTTGCCTTTTCTCTTCCTAGGACAGCAGCAGCAGTCCAGGCCACTATGCTCAAAAGGGAGAAGAAGATAAACACCCCAGAGACAGACAGCACCTAAAGTCCCAAGAGCTCTAGACCATTTCCCTGACCCACAGACCAACCAGGCTGAAGGGATGCTGAGGCCATCTCTGAAGCCAGGGCCTGAAGACTTTCCAAAGCAGGCTAGAGATGTGCAGACTGGAGGTGAGGGGTTGGGGGGGGGGGGTGGGGAACACCAAGCAAAGGTTGGGAAGGAGACAGGGAAGTAGACGTAACTGCAGAGAGCATAGGGAGGTTCAGCAGGAGTCACTGGGCTGAGCTCTCACATTCAGCTGCCTCAGAAGGGGACTGTGCTCCAGTGCCCAGAGCCCCGTGGACGGGGCAAGGGAATCATCCCAGAACCTAAACCGGACCCCCACTCATCATTCTGGGGACCGGGAAGCACTGGCTCTCAAGCGAAAGCTGTTACTAAGCTTGTCACCTCCATCCTTGGCCTACTGTCCCCAGGAAGGAAATCTGCCTGCCCCCAATTTATCTCCCCATCTGCCCTCTGTCCAGCCTCCTCTCAGCAGGGAACGAAGCACACATCTCAGATCCTGCTCTGCATAGCTCTACAGGTGAACCCTCAGACTGGGCCTTCTGCCCATGTCCCAGGTCTTTCTGTTGGGACCAAAACACCTCATGGCCTCACTGTGGGGAGCTCTAGCCGGTACACCAGCTTCATGCAAAGCAAAGTGTCACATGCCCAGGGCTGCTATAGAAAACTTACCAGAATGAACATGGCCTCTCCTCCCCTACTATGGCATTCTGAAAATGCCTCATAAGACAGATAAATGACATCAACGAACTTCTCCAAAGATTCCTCCACAAAGACCACACTCCACAGATGAGCCAGGCTACAGGATGGATACAGGAGGGAAGGAAAAGCCGCTCTGTCTTCCCTAATATCCAGTGGCCTTTGGAGGGCATGACCACCTGAGACTAACTTAACTCACCCATCTGCCCTGCTGGTAGGACTGGTAGAGTGACTCAGGTCCCTTCACTGTGTTAAAGGAAGGGGACAACACAGGCCAACCCGCTATGCCCAGCCACTAAAGAGGAGCATCCAAGAAGTGAGATGCAGTGCATAGGAGGTACCAGAAGGGAGACGTGGCCATTCAGGCATTGGGCAAGTAATATGGCCTTTCTCCCCTCAGGTGATCTCAGGCCCACTGGAGACTCTGCCTTTGGGCATGGGAGTTCGGTTCACGGGTCGGATACACCAGCATCATGTCAGAACTAGATGAGAAGGACAGAGGACTAGGCCTTACTCCTAGCTCCTAGCTTCAATTGCCTTGACACTGGAATGACCTCAGCCTTCCCAACTCTCAGTGGGGCTGCTGACTCCACCCTTCCCTAACTCATAGTGAATTAGTACAAGGCAAGTTCAGGACCCTTTGGTATTGGAGGGCTCGGCCTCCCCCAGACCTCGTTTGTAGAAGGCCCCAGAAGATCATTCACTCCCCAGATCCCAAGGACATGGAACACCAAGATGACCTAGTACCCGAGGACCACAGAAGATGTCCACACAGATAATGACCCAACTCATCCACGGGAGGCGGGTTTCCAGTCTGCATGGGCCCAGCAGCTGCTTCCGAGTGGGCCTGTCTCCCCACAGATCTAGGGCCTGACCTTCCTTGTCCAACCAAACTCCAAGTCACCAGTGTACAAGCTGCCCTACTCTGTGTGGCCCCTGCCACTTGTAAAAGCAGCATCTGCTCCAACAGCTCCTTCGCCTTCGGGCCTAAAGCTGGCTGCCCAGCCAGTCCCCTGGGCCACTCCGCAGGCCCCGCGGTCCTACTGATTGTATCCTATCCTCCGGCCAGCATCCCGGGCTCTGGTCCTACTCTTTCTCCAGCTTTGGCTCTGGGTTGGGCCTCTGTAGGAGAGCCGCTACCCGGAGAAAGGCATCCAAATGCGCTAGCCAGGTCCTGAGCACCTCAGTACCTTGCCATTTCCTTCCGGTGGAAGGCATGCGGGGCCGGTGGGGCTCACTGCGAACCCTAACCACTTAGCGGGGGGGGGGGGGGGGGGGGGGCCCAATTTGGATGAAGCTCCAGCTGGATGATGGCTCTTCATGAGCGTGTCCCTTAGTCACTCTAAGCAGATTAGACCCCCGGCCAGCTCCCTAGCCACAGAGCAGAGCATCCCTACCACCAAGAGCCCAGGGTGGGGGTGTGCGGGAACCGGCACCCCGGTGGTCCAGAGCCTCGCGCCTCCCACGTCTCCCCCGGGCTAGGAAGAAAGCTTCAGAGGGGAAGCGCGGGTCGGAGGCGGCCTGCCTGGATCCCACGCCCCGGCCGGAGAAGCGCGGGCCGAGCCTCCCAAGACCACCCTGTGTGTCCTGTCTCGCAGGATCGTAGGCAAGGACCCCACAGCCACTCCGGTCGCCCGTGCCCAGGGGCCTCCTGACCCGCGCTCGCTCGCACTCACCTGCCGCCACCGCCGAGGGCCCAGGCGCTCTGGAGTTCCCGCCGGCGAGCTCGGGAGCTCGGGCGCCCCCAGCTGGTCTCACTGACCGTACGGGGCGCGGGCTGGGGAGCTCGGGAACTTCCCCACACGGTCCCCGCGTAGCCGCCTCCGACCCTGTTACCTGCGGCGCTCGGCCATCTCCGGTGCCCCTGAGGCTGCAGGAGGGAGCCACGCCCGCAGCCTTAAGTCACCAGCCAGACCTCATCTCCGGGTGCCCGAAGTATCTCTCCCACGTGGTCCACGGCGCCCGGCCCATTCCCACCTCTGAGGAGACCAGAGAGAGAGATCTCAGCTGCTTTCCTCCAGATCTCGCCTGCCCTCTGGCCACGCCCCTGTTTCTGGAAGGCTCCAGGCTGCAACTAACGCTTTCCTGCTAAAGGAAGACACTCGAACCTCGATCTCCTAGGACCGTTTGAGGTGAGGATCACCCATCCATCGGCCCTACAGGTACAACTCTATTGACCTGAAGGAAAAAGCCAGCAAGATAAAGTAGGTGTATAACTTCGTAGTGATCCCTATAACCTGGAGTGGGGCACCAGAGTTGGAAAGAGAAGAAAATCTACCCTGTTTCTGAGGCTGGGCAAGCAAGAAGGTGTTACTCTGAGCCACCATCAAGCCCACTCAGCAGATCATTCAGCTGTGAACCCTTCCCAAGCCCTACGGTCCCCATATCCTTGTGTCCATGAATGGCTTTTCATGCTGATGGAAGTGCTCAGAGCATTTGCTGTGCACAGTTTTTTTCAGAGCCAACACAGCCTTGGTGGAATCTGCGTGATCCTGGAACAAAAAAGGGAGCGGAGCCTGTCTGGTCTCTTGGGACCAGGCACCCTTCTTATAGAAGAGGGAAGAGACTCTAATGGGTCACAAGTCCGCTTTCCTTAGTAGCCCTGGGATCCAACCCAGAGATGGCCCCGTTGGGATCATCTGGGAGGTAGAAACTGACTTCCACTCCAGGCGATATGAGGTCCCAGCTGAGGCTCACACTGCTACGTTCTGCAAGCCTGCCCTGCCTCCCTGAGATTGGCCAGGCATTGCTCCTGGCATGCCACAGTGACACGGCCAAGGTGACACTTGCTATCTAGCCTCGAGTCTGCTGGTTTCCTCACTGTGATGGTTTATATACGTTTGGCCCCAGGGAGTGGCACTATTAGGAGGTGTGGCCTTGTTGCAGTAGGTGTGTCACTGTGAGTGTGGGCTTTAAGACTCTTCTCCTAGCTGCCTGGAAGTCAGTTTTTCACTAGCAGTCTTGAGATGAAGATGGAGAACTCTCAGCTCTGCCTGCACCATGCCTGCCTGGACACTGACATGCTCCTGCCTTGATGATGATGGACCGAACTTCTGAAACTGTAAGCCAGCTCCAATTAAATGTTGTCCTTTATAAGAGCTGCCTTGGTCATGGCGTCTGTTCACAGCAGTAAACCCTAAGACACTCACTAAGAGCCCTGGCCTAGACTCCCAAGAGATGAGCCCATGACAGTGGTCGGATGACAGCCCCATCAGCACCTCAGCAGTTCCACCTCATCAACAGAAGCTAGGATACAAAGAGCCCTTCTAATTGGTCCCAGAACTCTGTGGAGGGAGGAGGGATGGTTTGGTGCAGAGGTGGCACATCCTCTGGCCTTTCTAAGCAGACTGCAAGGAGCCTGTTGGTCTTTTGAGAGGATGGGAATGACGCTACGGTTTAGGTCTCTGTCATTTTATGTCATCATCACATAGGCCTGTGACCAGTGTGACAGCAGAGAGGAAAGCAGAGCTGGAGAATGGGATCGGAACAGGATGCTTGCCTCAACGCACACCACCAACCTGCATGGTGCCTTCACAATCCTCACCTCAACTGTGGACATCCCTGTGGCAACCTGATGGGACACTCTGACCCCAGTCAGTAATTACGTTCAAGCAGTGGCCAACACTAAGTACAAAGGAGGCAGTCACTGGGTGGGGTGGGCCTGAGTTTCTTACTCAGCACAGTAGGGCTTGGGGTGCTTGGCTTTCTAACCTTTTTTAAAAAGGTGTATTTTTTTTAAAGAATTATTTATTTTATTTTATGTATAGGAGTACACTGTAGCTGCCTTTAGAAAAGAGTATCGGATCTCATTACAGATGGTTGTGAGCCACCGTGTGGTTGCTGGAAATTGAACTCAGGACCTCTGGAAGAGCAGCCAGTGTTCTTAACAGCTGAGCCATCTCTCCAGCCTCCAAATATTTCAGGTGTATGGGTGTGTTACCTGTCTGTACAGCGGATATGCAGTGTTTGAAGAAACCAGAGGAGGGTGTCAGGTCTCCTTGAACTGCCATGTGGGTACTGGGAACAGAAAGAGCAACAAGTGCTCTTAACTACTGAGCCATCTCATAGGTCCCTATGTATGTCTTTGACTTTATGAGTGTTTTGCCGCACCTATGTATGTGCTTGCAGAGGCCAGAGGAAGGTATCAGATGCCCCTGGAGCTTGAGTTAGAATTGAGAGCTGGCATGTGGGTTCTGGAAAACAAACTCAGGTCCTCTGCAAGAGCAGCAGGTACCTTTAAGCCCTAAGCCATCACTCTAGACCCTCCACCATATTTTTTGAGAAAGGGCCCCTCAGCCAGGTGGTGATGGTGGTGCATACCTTTAATCCCAGCACTCGGGAGAAAGAGGCAGGAGGATCTCTGTGATTTCAAAGTCAGTGGTCTACAGAATGAGTTCTGGGACAGCCAGAGCTATACAGAGAAATCCTGTCTCAAGAGAAGAAAGAAAAGAGAAAGGGTCTCTCACTGGGCCTCAAATTATGTTTGGCTGGAGTAGCTGGCCAGTGAACTCCAAGTGTCCATTTGTCTCCACCAACTCCACCTCCAGTGCTGTAGTTATGGGGTGCACAGACCCAGCCATACCACAGCTGTGTATTTGCCTGGCTGTGTGGTCTGTGAGGTGGAAGGCTGACTGGGGAATCCTTTCTCTGTAGGTTTTAGATTATCCCCTGTGCAGTTGTTTAATAATTCAGCTGCCTGGGGATCACCCACACTCTTGTAAGTACTCCTGTGGTTTGCCATGCTGTGCCGGATGCAGTTTTTTTTTTTTTTTTTTTTTTTTTTTTTTTGGTCTTGTTGTTAGCACTCTATCTGGGACAAGTAGAACTTGTTCGTCTCTGGTGTTGAAGAGCTGGCTCAGTGGTTAGAGTACCAGTGACTCTTACAAAGGACCCACATTCAGTTCCAAGCATCCACATGGTGCTCACAACTATTGATATCTTCAATTTCCAGGGGTTCTGACACCCTCTGCAGGCACCAGACATTCACATGGTGCATATACATACATGTAGGCAAAACACCCGGACATATAATAAGTCTTTATTTTATGTATCTGAGTCCACTTAGCTGTCTTCAGGCACACCAGAAGAGGGCATCGATCTCCTTACAGATGGTTGTGAGCCACCATGTGGTTGCCAGGAATTGAACTCAAAGCCTCTGGAAGAGCAGTCAGTGTTCTTAACCGCCGAGCCATCTCTCCAGCCCCCTACATAAATAAATCTTTAAAAAAAAAATTTTTTTTTTTATAAAGAAATTTGTTCACAACTTCTCAGAAACCGTTAACCAAACACCCACCAGCTCACATTTGGGACATTGTTTTCAGGAGTCTCTGAGGCCTGCCTGGCAGAAGTGAGGTAAAGAAGGTAAGCCTTCGAAGGTTCTATCCACTCTGGTTCTAGCCTGGCCTGAGTTCTCTGCTTCCTGATCCCCCAGTCCCACCACTGACTGAGCAGTTTGCTCTGCCACGTCTTCTTCACCTTGGTGGACTGAAGTCATGGGCCACAAGAATCCGGTCCCACTCCGTTGCTTCTGTCATAGGTTTGGCCATAGCAATAAGAAAAGTGACTCGTCTCGGCAATGGGCACTGAGATGGGGTGCTGTTGGTGTGGTAAAGCCGACCATGAGTTTCATTAGCCTTCAGAATCTGTTTCTGGATGAGTTTGCTACTGAAGGATAAAGCAAGCCCCAGAAAGCTGTAAGCAGAGATTAACGGGCTGTACAGAGTCTCTGTACGGGAGTACAGAGACCAGAATGCCAAGAGAAATGTGGACATGGGAGAACTGGTGGGCAAAAGACAGCTCCACGCCCAAGACGACACACAGTGAACACAGATGCCTTAGGGGCCCCTGTATCTACAGCCTTGCCTCCTGTGTCTCACACGGGCTATCTCTATGGCTGTCCTACTACCCAGTAGGTGCCTACAATTTTCTTCAGCAGACATCCCATGTTCCTGGTATCAACATTCCCATAGCAACCTTGCCTTTACCTTCATGAGTGATATGCATGCACATATGTACATACTTGTGCATAGGGGTCAGAAGACAGTTTTCGGGAGTTGGTTCTTGCCCTTCACTGTATTCTGGAGCTCAAGCTCAGGTTGGCCGGCTTGTACCGCAAGGACAGTTACGTGTGGGCCCATCTTGATGGCTCAGGCCTGTTTTTTTCTCTGTTGCCTTCCCATTCCCTTTTGGGATGGGAATGTTCTCTCTGTGACATTGAACATTAGAAGTTTGTAACATTTAACGGCACATGCCTTTGATCTCAACACTCAGAGGCAGGCAGATCTCAAGTTCAAGGCAAGCCTGAACAGAGTGAGTTGCAGGCCAGCCAGGGCTACACAGAGAAAGCCTGTTTCAACAATCCCTCTTCAAGAAAGGAAGTTTGTAACTTGCTGGTTATTACAAGGACTCTCAACTGGGTTTGCCCTGAATCTCCGAAGACAATTTGGACTTTTGAAGAGTGCTGGGATTCAAAACTGTGGGAACTTTTGATGTTGTACTGAATTTCATTTACATTATGAGATGTCCATGACTATCTGGGGACTCGGGGGCAGAATGTATAATCTCAAATGTCCCCACAGGCTCACATTTGGGGTACTTTGCCCCTGGCTGGTGGCACTGCTTTGGAAAGCTGTGGGACACTTAAAGGGTGGGGATGGGGAGGATGTAACAGGAGAAAGGCACTGGGGGCCTGGGAAGGTAATAAATACTTCTGGTCCCAGCCTGGCCCATGATCTGACTTCCCAGTTCACCAAGATGCATGCAGCTCTCACTGCTAGGCCTTCTTCAGAGGATGGCTGTAACCAGGAGCAACACAAACCTTCATCCTTTGTGGTGGTATAACAAAGACGATACATCTTTTCTTTTCTTTTCTTTTCTTTTCTTTTTTTT
>JADRCD010218162.1:13172-35188 GCA_019843815.1 Montemys delectorum | reverse complement strand
CTTATATATACCCTGGAGCGGCGTGTTCACCTCTGATTGGCTGTTTGCTCATTACCTCATGTGATGCCCCGGGATAGGCTGTGACTTGGCGCGCTCTGGCCCTTAGCACATGTGCAGACTACTTGTTACAGGGAGAAGACACCGGATGCCGGCGCCATCTTGTAATGGCGATTGAGCTAGCTCGGACTTGGCTCTCTACACATTTTTAATAGGGTTATTTGGTTCTCTGGAGTCTAACTTCTTGAGCTCTTTGTATATATTGGATATTAGCCCTCTATCAGATATAGGATTGATAAAGATCTTTTCCCAATTTGTTGGTTGCCATTTTGTCCTATTGACAGTGCCCTTTGCCTTACAGATGCTTTGCAATTTCATGAGGACCCATTTGTCAATTCTTGATCTTAGAGAATAAGCTATTGGTGTTCTGTTCAGGAAATTTTCCCCTGTGCCTATTTGCTCGAGGTTCTTCCCCACTTACTTTTCTATTAGTTTCAATATATCTGGATTGATGTGGAGGTCTTTGATACGCTTGGACTTGAGCTTTGTACAAGGAGATAGGAATGGATTGATTTGCATTCTTCTACATGCTAACCACCACTTGAGCCAGTACCATTTGTTGAAAATGCTGTCCTTTTTTCCACTGGATGGTTTTACTTCCTTTGTCAAAGATCAAGTGACCATGGGTGTGTGGGTTCATTTCTGGTTCTTGAATTCTATTCTGTTGATCTACCTGCCTGTCACTGTACCAATACCATGCAGTTTTTATCACAATTTCTCTGTAGTACAGCTTAAGGTCCGGGATGGTGATTCCACCCGGTGTTGAGAATAGTTTTGGCTATCCTGGGTTTTTGTTATTCCAGATGAATTTGTAAATTGCTCTTTTTAAGTCTGTGAAGAATTGAGTTGGAATTTTGATGGGGATTGCATTAAATCTGTAGATTGATTTCAGCAAGGTGGCCATTTTTATTATACTAATCCTGCCAATCCACAAGCATGGGAGATCTTTCCATCTTCTGAGATCTTCTTCAATTTCCTTCTTCAGAGACTTGAAGTTATTGTCAAACAGATCTTTTACTTGCTTAGTTAGAGTCATACCAAGGTATTTTATATTATTTGTAACTATTGTGAAGGTTGTTGTTTCCCTAATTTCTTTCTCTGCCTGTTTATCCTTTGTGTAGAGGAAGGCCTCTGATTTGCTTGAGTTAATTTTATATCCAGCTACTTTGCTAAAGTTGTTTATTAGGTTTAAGATCTCTCTGGTGGAATTTTTGGGTTCACTTAAGTATACTATCATATCATCACCAAACAGTGATAACTTGACTTCTTCCTTTCCAATTCGTATCCCTTTGATCTCCTCTTGTTGTCTAATTGCTCTAGCTAGGACTGCATCCCTGGAATGAAGCTTACTTGAACATGATGGATGATCGTTTTGATGTGTTCTTGGATTCGGTTTGCCAGAATTTTATTGAGTATTTTTGCATCGATAGTCATAAGGGAAATTGGTCTGAAGTTTTCTTTCTTTGTTAGGTCTTTGTGTGGTTTAGATATAAGAGTAATTGTAGCTTCATAGAACAAATTGGGTAGAGTACCTTCTTTTTCTATTTTGTGGAGTAGTTTGAGGAGTATTGGTATTAGGTCTTCTTGGAAGGTTTGATGAAACTCTGCACTAAACGCACCTGGGCTTTTTTTGGTTGGGAGACTATTATGACTGTTTCTATTTCATTAGCAGATATGGGACTGTTTAGATCATTGATCTGATCTTGAAGTAACTTTGGTACCTGGTATCTGTCTAGAAAATTGTCCATTTCATCCACGTTTTCCAGTTTTGTAGTAGGATCTCATGATATTTTGGATTTCCTCAGTGTCTGTTGTCATGTCTCTGTTTTCAATAATGATCTTGTTAATTAAGATATTGTCTCTGTGCCCTCTAGTCAGTCTGGCTAAGGGTTTATCTATTTTGTTGATTTTCTCAAAAAACCAGCTCCTGGTTTGGTTGATTCTTTGTATAGTTCTTTTTGTTTGTATTTGGTTGATTTCAGCCCTGAGTTTGGTTATTTTCTTCCTTTGACTCCTCTTGGGTGAATTTGCTTCTTTTTGTTCTAGAGCTTTCAGATGTGCTGTCAAATTACTGGTGTATGCTCTCTCCAGTTTCTTTTTGGAGGCACTTAAAGCTATGAGTTTTCCTCTTAGGACTGCCTACATTGTGTCCCATAAGTTTGGGTATGTTGTGGCTTCATTTTCATTAAACTCTAGAAAGTCTTTAATTTCTTTATTTCTTCCTTGACCAAGTCATCCTTGAGTAGAGTATTGTTAAGCTTCCATGTGTATGTAGACATTTTATTGTTTATATTGTTATTGCGGAGCAGCCTTACTCCATGGTGATCTGATAGGATACACGGAATTATTTCAATCTTCTTGTATCTGTTGAGGCCTGTTTTGTGACTGATTATATAGTCAGTTTTGGAGAAGATGCCATGAGGTACTGAAAAGAAGGTATACCTTTTTGTTTTAGGATAAAACGTTCTATAGATATCTGTTAAATCCATCTATTTCATAACTTCTCTCAGCCTTACTGTATTTTTGTTTAGTTTCTGTTTCCATGATCTGTCCATTGCAGAGAGTGGGGTATTGAAATCTCCCACTACTATTGTGTGCGTTGTAATGTGTGCTTTGAGCTTTAGTAAAGAAAGTTTCTTGTATAAATGTAGATGCCCTTGCATTTGGAGCATAGAAGTTCAGAATTGAGAATTTATCTTGGTAGATCATACCTTAGATGAAATCTGAAGTGTCCCTCCTTATCATTTTTGATCACTTTATTGTGAGAGTTGGTTTTATTCTATATTACAATGGCTTCTCCAGCTTTTTTCTTGGGACCATTGGCTCAGAAAATTGTTTTCCAGAGGTTTATTCTGAGGTAGTGTCTGTCTTTGACACTGAGGTATGTTTCCTGTATGCCAAAAAATGTTTACGTACCCAGTCTGATAGTCTATGTCTTTTTATTGGGGAATTGAGTCCATTGATATTAATAGATATTAAGGAAAGGTAATTGTTGTTTCCTGTTATTTTTGTTGTTAGAGTTAGAATTCTGTTCATGTGGCTATCTTCTTTTAGTTTTTTTTGGAAAATTACTTTTTTGCTTTTTTTAGGTATAGTTTCCCTCCTTGTATTGAAGTTTTCCATTTATTACCCTTTGAAGGGCTGGATTTGTGGAAATATATTGTATAAACTTGGTTTTGTCATGGAATACTTTGGTTTCTCCATCTATGGTAATTGAGAATTTTGCTGGGTATAGCAGCCTGGGCTAGCATTTGTGTTCTCTTAGGGTCTGTATGACACCAACCCAGAATCTTCTGGCTTTCATAGTCTCTGACGAGAAGTCTGGTGTAATTCGGATAGGCCTGCCTTTATATTTTACTTGACCTTTTTCCCTCACTGTTTCTATTTTTCTTCTTTCTTTGTTTTGTGCATTTGGTGTTTTGACTATTACGTGGCGGGAAGAATTTCTTTTCTGGTCCAGTCTATTTCGAGTTCTATAGGCTTCTTGTATGTTCATGGGCATCTCTTTCTTTAGGTTAGGGAAGTTTTCTTCTGTAATTTTGTTAAAGATATTTACTGGCTCTTTAAGCTGGAGGTCTTCACTCTCTTCTATACCTATTATCCTTAGGTTTGGTCTTCTCATTGTGTCCTGGATTACTTGGATGTTTTGAGTTAGGAGCTTTTTGCATTTTGCGTTTTCTTTGATTGTTGTGTCAATGTTTTCTATGGTATCTTCTGCACCTGACATTCTCTCTTCTATCTCTTGTATTCTGTTGGTGATGCTTGCTTGCATCTATGGTTCCTGACTTCTTTCCTAAGATTTCTATCCCAGAGTTGTCTCTCTGTGATTTCTTAACTATTTCTACTTCCATTTTTAGGTCCTGGATGGTTTTGTTCAATTCATTCACCTCTTTGGTTGTGCATTCCTGTAATTCTTCAAGGGGTTTTTGTGTTTCCTCTTTAAGAGCTTGAACTTGTTTTCCTGTGTTCTCCTGTATTTCTTTATGGGAGTTATTCATGATCTTCTTAAATTCTTCTATCACCATCGTGAGATATGATTTTAGATCCAAATCTTGCTTTTCTGGTGTTTTGCTATATCCAGGACTTGCTGTGGTGGGAGTACTAGATTCTGATGAAGCCAAGTCATCTTGATTTCTGTTGGTAAGATTCTTGCGTTTACCTTTCACCATCTGTTGATCTCTGGTGTTAGATGTTCTTGCTGTCTCTGGCTGGAGCTTGTTCCTCCTGTGGGTCTGTAAGCCTGTGTCAGTACTTCTGGGAGATCAGCTCTCCTCTGGTAAGACCTGTGTGCAGTGGGCTATGGATCAATCCTCCTTCCTGAGTCTCTAGGTTGGAGCATTCCCTGAAGGCAAGCCCTCTGCTTGCAGGGAAGCAGCAAAAAAGGGCTGCGAATCTGCAGTCCCCCCTAAGTGAAGATGGAGGTAGAAAGGTGCTGGCTGCCTTGCCACTTCTGAGGCCTGTGTCTCCTGGCTGGTCTTGCCTTAGAAGTTCACCAGAGAGGAAATGGAGATCTCTCCTTAGTCCCTGGGATGGAGCACTCCCTGAAGGGAAGCTCTCAGCTTGCAGGGAAGGGACAGAGAGGTATGTGGATCTGCACTCCCCTCTAGGTGAAGAGGTAGAAATGATCCTAGGCAGGCTGCCCTGCCACTTCTGAGGCCTGTGCTTCCTGGATAGTCCCGCCTTAGAAGGTCACTGGAGAGAAAATGGAGATCTCTCCTAGTAGATTATGGTTAGTCTTAGCTGTCAACTTGACTGGATTTTTGACTTCAATATTCTGGTCTCCCTCATGGGCTTGAAAACAAGTTTCATATAACGTATGTTGAATGTGGTTCTCCCTCTTCCATTTCCTCCAAGATCTTTCCCATCTCCCTACACATCCAAACCTAAACAACCCCTTTCTTGTTGTCTTATTAGAAATCAAATAAGAATCTAAAAAAGAAAAATAATAATAAAATAAGATGAAATACAAACAGTCAAATCTGTAGAGAGTATGATAGAATAAGACATACAAATGAAAAGAAAGGCAAGGAGCCAAAGAAAATCATATGAAAAAGATAGGCATAGATACACACACACATTGTCACACACAGACATTCCCCAAAACTACAAAATTAGAAACCAGAATATATAAGCTAAGTCTTATAGCTTAAGAAAAAAATACCCAAAGTATTAGCAGACAAAATATTCTCAAAAAAAAAAAAAAATAGAGTTTGTTTTGTGTTGGGCATCTACTGGTAGGTACATAGCCTGATCTTAACAGTGGTTTGTATACCTAGTAAGACTTTGTTTGAGAAAAGTAAATTTTAGTTTGTGAATTGTTACCGACTGGGGAGAGTTTGTGGGTTAGGTACATACTTGTGTCCACTTCCCCTCTTCAGCACTAGGCCCCATCTGGATTAGACTTGTGAATGCTACAACCATCTCTGTGAGTTCCTATGTGCATTTGTCCTTTTGTATTTAGAAGACCGTGTTTCTTTGGTGTCTTCCATCCCCTCTGGCTCTTACATCTATTCTTCTGCAGGATTCCCTGAGACATAAGAAGAGAGAATTGATGGGCAGTGCACTGAGGACTGAACATTCCAAGGTATCTCATTCTTTTCAGACTGTACAGCCATGGATCTTTGTATTTCTTCTCATATGATACAGGAGGAAGCTTCTCTGATGATGTCTGAGGAAGACACTAGTCTATGATTTACAACAGAATGTCATTAGAGTAATTTGTTCAGGAGGCTGTAGTATTTGAGTTTCACCTACTCATCCTTGACCTAGGTATGAAGTTATTGTGTACTGGGATTAGTCTTGTATTTTTCAGATGCTGATTTCTCTGCCCCCATATCTGGTTCCAATCCAGATGTGGCATTGTAATGCTTATTCTAAGTATCTCCCAACTCTTTGTCATGTAACCATTGTTCTCCACTTACTATTCTTTGGTGTGTCAATAAAAGCTGGTCAGCCAATGGCTGAACAGAGGAGAGAAAGGGCTGGATTTCTGACCCCAGCCAAGAGAAGGGTAGAGATAGAAGAAGAGGATTCACCATAAGGATAGGATAGAGAAGCCACAATTGGAGCACACTTTGAGTAGAGAGAGATAAATTAATACTAAAATGAAAGTATTTCAGAGATTTTGTAGGGAGTTAGTCAGATTATCTTAAGGGATTAAAATGAATTAATACTGCTCATCTATTGTGCCATAAAGCTTGATTAACTAAACCTTATAACCTTATATATAAATATATGTCTCATTTATTTGGCAGCTCCTTGGAATAAAGAAAAAAAATCACTTCTTTTGCACAAACACTATTTAGTCACATGTTCTTAGCTACTTAAGCCATGTTGGGATGGGTTCAATCTCGTGGAGATGGCCTTAAATCCAATCAGATATTGCCTGGTTACTCCCATAAGCTTTATGCCACTATTGTACTTGCACATCTTTATGTGGATGTCACCATTGTTGATCAAAGGTTTTGTAACTGGGTTAGTGTTTACCTTTTCCACAGTAGCATGCAAAGTACTACCAGCACTAACAGGTGGGGGTGAAGATTCTAGGTAGGCACCAGCTCAGTCACTCCACGTTCAATGGGTTATGTAGGTGTTATCTTCAGCAACAGAGCCTTACTACCTGTTTGTAAAGAGCAACCAAGAACATTGACCTGGGTTGCTTGAGAGTTCCCATGGGATCCCTTTGACTAAAAACTCAATTAGCTATAACCAATTTCCAGAATTTTTATTTGGAGATGACAGATGTCTGTATGGGATTCCATGTCCCCCCATTATTTAGTGATTCCATTTAGATTACCTTTATATATCTATATATCTTAAGGAAACTCTACTATATTAGGTTTCCAAACAACCCCTTAAATGGCCTTTAGTTATAGTTATCCCTCACCCTACTCCCCCATTAACCCTTTCTTACCTTCATCCCTAGTATTACCACTGCCATCATCCATTCATATCTATTTATTCTATTTACTGTTCCTAGGGAAATCTAATCCTCCCCCAAATCCCTTATTCTATATCAAATCTCTGTGGTTCTGTGGATTGTAGCCTGCTTATCAAAGACTTAAATACTAACATTTACTTACAAGTGAATGCATACCATATTTGTCCTTTTGGATCTGAGTTACTTCATTTGGGGTGACTTTTTTTCCTAGCTTCACCCATTAACCTATGAATTTCATTTTTTTCTATTTTTAAATGCCTGAGTAATACTTCATTGAGTAAATGTACCACATTATTTTTATCCACTTATTCATTGATGAACAACTACTCTGTTTTCAGTTTCTGGCTATTATAAATAGAGCAGCAATGAACATGGATGAATGTTTGTGGTAGGATGTAGAATCCTTTGTGTATATGCCAAGAGTTGTAGAGCTGGATCTTAAGAAAAATCTATTGACAGCATCCAAAGCAACCACTACACTGATTTCCATTGTGGCCGTGCAAGTTTGAACTCCCATTGGTAATGCATGAGAATTTCTCATCTCCTCTAGCATGAGCTGTCATTTGTTTTATTGATCTTGGCCACTAGCATAAGATGAAATCTCAAAGCACTTTTATTTGCATTTCCCTGACAAGTAAGGATGTTGAACATCTCATTAAGTCTTTCTCAGCCACTTGAGTTTTCTTTTTTTTTTTTTTTTTTTTTTTTTTTTTTTTGGAATCCGCTCTTCATATCTCTGTTTAAGGTCTTTGATTTATAGCTGTACTCTATTTTTGAACTGAATTATTTGCTTTCTTGATTTCAAGTTTTTGAGTTCTTTATGGTTTAGATATTAGTATTTTATTGAATGTAGTATTGGTAGAAATCTTTCCCATTCTGTAGGCTGCCATTTTGACTGAAGGATGATGTCCTTTGCCTTGCAGAAGCCTTTAGGTTCCATGAGGCCCCATTTATTAGTTGTTGACTTTAATGCCTATGCTACTGATGTTCTGTTCAGAAAATATTTTCCTGTACCAGTGAGTTCAAGGCTATTCTCCATTTTTCTCCTCCATCAGGTTCAGTGAATTTGGTTTTATGATAAGGTCTTTGATTCATTGGGATTTGATTCTTGTACAGGGCAACATATATGGGTATTCTTGTATTTTTCTACCTGCAGACATCCAGTTTGACCAGAAAAATGTAATGAAGATATTGTCTTTTTTCTGCTATTTCTGTCTTTTTTATTTAATTAAAAAAAAAATCAGTCACCCATCTGGATCTGTGTCTATATCTTCAATTCAATTTCATTGACCAACATGGCCATTTTTGTGCCAATATCATGTTGTCTTTACTACTATGGGTCTGAAGTAAAATGAGGTTGGGATGGCTATATCTCCAGCAGTTCTTGTATTATTCGTGATTGTTTTACCTGTCTTGATTTTGTTGTTGTTGTCATCATTGCTGTTTTGTACTGTGTATTTCTATATCCTGACAATTGTCATTTAAAATCTGTGAAGAATTGTGTTATAATGTTGGTATGGATATCAGTGAATCTGTAGACTGCTTTTGGTTGGATGGCTATTTCTACTATATTATTCTTACTGATCTGTGAGCATGGGAGATCATTCCACCTTCTGATATCTTCTTCAGTTTCTTTCTTCAAATGCTTTAAGTTTTTACCATACAGGTCTTTCACCTGCTTGGTTGGAGTTACTCCATGATATTTTGTGTTATTTGAGGCTATTGTGAAAGCTGGTGTTGCTCTGCTTTCTCCCTTAGTCTGTCATTTGTATGTAGGAGGGCTACTAACTTTTGTGAGTCAATCTTGTATCCAGCTACATTGCTAAAAGTGCCTATTAGCTGTAAGCGTACCCAGCGGAAGTTTTAAGGTCACTTATGTATACTATTGTATCATCTGAAAATGAAGATACTTTAAAATCTTACCATTTTATCTGTATTCTCTTGATCTCCTTGAGTTGTCTTATGACTGTAGCTAAGATTTCATGGGGGTAAAATGAGTGGGGAACCCTGTCTTGTTCCTTATTTTAGTAGAAATGCTTTGTGTTTTCCTCCCTTTAAGTTGTCATTTTCTGTGCCCCATAAATTTGTATATTTTCACTCAATTTTTAAGACTTTGAAATTTCTTTTTTAATTTCTGTCTTGACCCATTTTTAAAATTCAGTAGTGTGTTCAGGTTCCATGAATTTGTAAGGTTTCTGTTGTTTCTTTTGTTGACCTTCAGCTTTAATCTGTGATGGTCAGATAGCATGCAGGGTATTATTTCAATGTTCCTGAATCTGTTAAGACTTGCTTTGAGCTCAATTATATCCTCAGTTTTAGAGAAAAGTCCATGAGATGCTGAAAATAAAGTATATTCTTTTATGTTTAGGTAAAAAGTTCTGTTAATATCTCTTAGGTTTATGATATCATATGTTATCTTTCCTCTTACCATTTTCTTTCTTCTTTTTCACCTGGACAAATTTCTCTGCTTCTGATACTTTAAACAGAGAGTATCTGTGACAGAATATTACATTTTCGTTCATTCATTCCTTCAGCATTTTTCTGTTTAGTTTTTATCTGAATGACCCCCATACATTCGTGAAAGAGGGATATTGAAGTCTCCCAGTATCAATGTGAAAGGATCAATATGTGATTTAAGCTGGAGTTGTGTCTCTTGATAAAGCTCTTTCATCCTTTTACTCTGAGGTGATATCTACACTTGATGTTAAGGTGTGTATTTTGGATGCAGCAGAAGGATGGATCCTGTTTTCATATCCAGTCTGTTATTTTGTCTCTTTCCTGGGTAATTGAGAGCACTGATGTTGAACACTATCAATGAGCAATGCTTCTTGTTTCCCATTTGTGGTTCTTATCATTGTAGTGTGGGGTTTCCCCACTCTTTTGATTTGCTGGTCTAAAATTATTTATTTTTTGTGCTTGCGTGGGTGTAGCTAACTTTTTTAGGTTAAAGCTTTCTTTCTACTACCTTCTATAAAGCTAGATTCGTAGAAATATCTTGTTGAAATTTGGTTTTATTGTGGAATGACACTTTCCCTTCATTTATTGTTTTTGATTCCAGGCCCTTCTGGTTTTTAAAGTCTTGGTTGGGATAGAGGGTATTTATTTTTCTGTTAGTTCTGCCTTTTAGAAAATATACCTAATTGGTCTTTTTTCCATTCAGTGTTTAGTATTATTTCATTGCTCTGTGCATTCAGTGTTTTGATTATTATGTGCCAACTTTATTTTCTGGTCTAGTGTATTTGATGTTCTGTACACTTCTTGTACCATAGCAGGTATCTCCTGTTAGCATCACCAAATGCCCGAGATAGGCAGGACCACAGACCTGTTGCTAAGGGCAACAGCCACCATATTCCCAAAATCCCTAGGGCTCGCCTCCCACCTTTACCTGGGCCATACATACGTACGTCACAACTCATATAAATACGGGGGACATTCCTTTCTCTTTCTCTTTTTCTCCTACTCCTCTCTTTCTGCGCCACCCTCTGCCCCCAACTCACTCCCTCTCAATTAAATCTCTTGCATGTGGAACTGTTTGGACCTGGTGTGTGGTATTTTCGATGCAGATGCCTCTCTTAAATCATCATTTGGAGGTCCCACCGAGATATTGGCAATTCTCATGAGACTCCACCGCTCCACTGAGAGAGTGCTGGTCTACTCGCAGCAGTGGAGCGGGGGGCCAAGAGAGCGGGCAGCAGCTGCCGCTCCACCAAGAGACTCAGCACCGCTGAAGCTCAGGCCATCACAGCACTGGAGCTCCAGAGCAAGGGACCCTGAACCGCCGCCGCTGGGCAGGAATTTCAACCACATGAGCCGTGCCCTGCCTGGTCTATCCACACCTACCCAGACAGTGCATGTATTCTATTTGCCAGTCCGCTGTAATTCTCCCACTGACACAGGCATATTAATAGGATCAGTCAAGGGGAGACCTTCCAGGCTTCCTAGATAAGGTCTGGCCAGCCTTCTCTGGGAACCACGGGATTTATAGTCACGCCTCCCAGTTGACATATGCTTTAGGACTTCTGCCATTGGTGCCCCCCTCCATGGAGACAACTTCCGTTCCCAATCTCTTTCTGGGCTTCACCGCTGACTAACCCCTCGATCCAGGGTGGGTTGCATCTCCCACAGCGGCCACTAGAGGGCTCTTGTGACGACCTGAGCCCCTAGCTTTGGCCATTAACTCTTTGGTGCTTGGATTGTTCTCAGGACGCTGGTAGGAATAACCAAGCACCTGCCAATGGGTACCGGAATGTCTTCGACCATACCTCCAGGCACCCTACTGAGATGTATCCTGGACAATCTCAAATCTCTAAAGTTAATGCCGGATTTGAAGGCATCAAAATTAATATATCTCTGCAATAAGATCTGGATTAAATATCAACTAGATGGAAATTAAAAATGGCCACTTAATGGCACCCTAGATCCAGCTATTTTAAGGGATCTTGATATATACTGCCAGCAAACTGGTAAATAGAAGGAGGTTCCCTATATTCAAGCATTCATCTATCTCCATTCTAATCCCTCCTTGTGTACTTCTTGTTCCCCAGCCCAACTTGTCTTAGCTATGAAACCTACACAACCTCCTCCAGATGACATGGTGACGCTAGATCCAGCTAATGAACCACCTCCCTTTCGCCGCAGGCCTGTCTCCATGCCTCCAAAAGCCCAAACTGCTAAGTCAGTTTCTCTCCCTCACCAGGATACTCCAGAGCCTGCTAGCCCTACCTATCCAGATCCTTCCCCTTCTTCTGTGCCAGCTGGGGGCCACTCCAAACACCCCACATTGGCAGCCACTTTCACTCCTCCTATCACTCGCTCTAAGACTTCTGCCAAACCTCCAAGTTCTTCCTCCCCAGAGATATCTGACCCAGTAACAGTCCTACCTCTAAGAGAAGTTGCTGGATCAGATGGCCTTGTCAGAGTACATGTTCCTTTCTTGATTGGTGAACTTTCCCAAATAGAAAACAGGCTGGGATCTTATATTTCTAATCCTTCCAAGTTTATCAAAGAGTTCCAATATATCACTCAATCCTACAGCTTGAATTTCCATGATGTTTATATGATCCTCACTAATAATTTACTTCCTGAAGAATGCAGGCGAGTCTGGGAAGAGGCAAGAGTTCATGCAGATGGCATTCACCAGACAGACAACACATTCCCGCTTGGTTCTGACACCTTGCCAGACCGAGATCCCCGGTGGAACTACAATTCTGCAGGTGGTATTTTAGCCAGGGACAGGTTCATTGCATGCCTTCTGGCCTGTCTTAGAAAAGCGGCCTTAAAGCCAGTAAATTTTGAAAAACTCCAAGAGGTTGTCCAGGACAAGCAAGAAAATCCATCTCAATTTTTGGAACGTCTTACTAAGGCCTTATTACAGCATACTAACCTGGACCCTGAAAGCTCAGAAGGTAAGCAATTCCTGATGACCTACTTCTTTTCCCAGAGCTACCCTGACATAAGAGCTAAACTTAAAAAACTGGAGAGGGGACCCCTAACTGCACAGGCAGAAGTCTTAGCGCTGGCCTTCCAGGTGTACAATGGGAGAGATGATAAAGTCTGCAAACAAAAATACCATAGGCTGGCAAAGGCTGTCCGACCATCCCCAGCCACTACCCAGGGCTCATGGTCTCCTAAGACACAAAGGCCACCAGGCACCTGCTAAAAGTGTGGTCAAAAAGGTCATTGGGCAAAATCCTGCCCCAAATTCCGCAAGCCAAGAGGGCCATGCCCTAGGTGCCATCAAGAGGGACATTGGGCTGTTGACTGCCCCCATGTTACACAGAACAAAGGGACATCACTCCCAGATAACCCTCCAACTGATCTCCTAGGCTTGGCTATGGCAGACTGAGGAGGCCCGAGCTCCCCTGACCCGACCACTGTCATCATTACCAGGGAGCCCCGGGTAAATATCGTGGTATGTGGGCGGTCCATCTCCTTCTTCTTGGACACTGGAACCACTTACTCAGTCCTGACAGAGTTTTGGAGACCCACTTCTCTTTCTAATTCTCCTATTGTCGGGGTAGGAGGACAACTGTACTTCCCTCTCCAGACCCCACCACTCACTTGCATTTTTAGGGGTGTACCTTTTACCCATTCCATTTTGGTAGTGCCAACATGTCCTGTCCCCTTATTGGGAAGGGATCTTCTAGCTAGGCTAGGAGCTTCTATTTCCTTTGCTCCTCACATTCGCCTAAACCCAGGCTTGACAGCAGTTCCTCTGCTTCTCCTCCTAGACAGGCAACCTACTAATGATACCATGTTATTTCCTTTACCAGCTTCTCAGGTATATCCCTGAGTCTGGGACGTCCAGAACCCCTCTGTTGCTAAACACCATTCTCCTGGTGTCATCCAATTACTGGACTCTACCAGGTACATAAACCAAGCTCAATACCCTCTCTCTCTCCAGAGTCTCAGGGGACGTAAGCCTATCATTTCTGACCTCTTGAGGAAAAAACTCCTTCGTCCCACCTCTTCTCCCTTTAACACTCCTATATTAGCAATCAAGAAGTCTAATGGTAACTATCACCTGGTTCAAGACCTCAGGCACATTAATTCTGCAGTTGTTCCTCTCCATCCCATTGTGGCTAATCCTTACACACTTCTTTCCTCTATTCACTCAGGGACTTCCCATTTCTCAGTCTTAGATCTCAAGGATGCATTCTTCTCTATCCCTTTAGGTACCCAGTCACAAAATATATTTGCCTTTACCTGGACAGATCCTGATACCCACTTTTCTACCCAACTTACCTGGACTGTTCTACCTCAGGGATTCTGGGATAGCCCACATCTATTTGGTCAAGCTTTGGCTTCTGACTTACTCTCCTTGTCTCTCCCTAAATCTAAGGTCATACTTTATGTAGATGACATACTTCTCTGTAGCCCTTCTCTAGAAATTAGCCAAGATGACACCTCTACCCTTCTAAATTTCCTCTCCAGTCGGGGCTACATTTGGCTTCTACAGTCCAACTGTCTACCCCTCAGGTCACCTATTTGGGACTAACAATTACCCCAGACGACAAGGCTATTACCTTAGATAGAAAGAATCTCATTCAGTCCCTAACTGTTCCTTCTACAAAAGAAGAGATTTTATCATTCCTAGGAATAGCTAGCTTTTTATGTTCATGGGTTCCTTCCTTTTCCCTCCTTTCTCATCCCCTATATGATGCAGCATTATGCCCCACTCACTAGACTCTTCTCAAACCTACTACCAAGCCCTTTCAGAGGCTTCAACAGGCTCTCCTTAAGGCACCAGCTCTACATCTCCCTGACTTGACTCTTCCTTTTTCCCTCTACGTAACTGAAAAAGAGAGATTTACCCTGGGAGTCTTAGATCATCAACTGGGACCCTCTTTTGCACCTGTAGCTTACTTATCCAAGAAACTAGATCTTACCATCCAGGGATGGGCACCTTGTCTCTGTACCTTAGCAGCCACTGAACTCCTTATTAGAGAGTCAAAAAAACTAACCTTTGGGTCACCTATTACTGTCCTTTCTTCTCATAACTTGTCACAGCTCCTAACTTATAAAGGCTTACAGACTCTACCTCCCTCTAGGGTTCTTTCCCTTCAGGTAGCTCTAATATAAGATTCTACCCTCACCTTCCAATCATGCCCGCCTCTTAATATTTCCAATCTTCTTCCTCGACCTAATACTGACCACTCCCTATCTCACTCCTGCACTGAAACTTTAGAGGAACTATCACCTCATCCTTCACACATGCAGGAGGGAACACTGCCTCAAGCCATCTATACCTGGTATCAGATGGCAGCTCATTTTTACATGAAGGGGCTAGAAGAGCTGGTTATGCCATAGTGTCAGAACTGAGGTGGTAGAGGCACAGGCCCTTCCTACTCACACCACCAATCAACAGGCTGAACTAATACCCCTTACTCGTGCCTTTCAACTGGCACAGGGAAAATCCCTCATATCTGTCTGCCTCATGCTGCTATCTGGAAGGATCATGGGATACTTACCACAAAAGGAGGATCAGTAACTAATGCAAACCAAATTATGGCCATGCTAGAGGCCTCCCATCTTCCCACAGCTATTGGGATTGTCCATTGTAGGTCACATCAGAGAGATGACTCTATTGTCTCCAGGGGAAACAACCAAGCTGATGAGGCAGCTAGAGCTGCGGCCCTTAGGGGTCTAGACTTGTCTCATCCTCCCCAGGACATTATTACACTACAATCTACATTTCTACCTCCTTTAGCTCCGTATATCCACCAAACTCTGTCCTATCTTCACCAATTCTTTCATTCTAACAGCCAAGCATTGTCTTCTTTTGGGAAGACCCACTTATAGCCTACTTCTGAGGACTTAAGCTTCTTGAAATCTATCACTGTTTCTTACCAAATCTGTCAGAAGTCTGACCCCAACTCAAAGTATTGTAGTACCCCTTTTCCTACCCATCAAGCTAGAGGTTCCCTTCCTGAAACTGACTGGCAACTTGACTTTACCCACATGCCCACTGTCAGGCATGCCAAGTACCTCCTGGTCTTGGTGGACACCTTCTCAGGGTGGGTAGAGGCATTTCCCACAACTAACAAAAGGGTTCAGCAGTCTCTGATCTCCTCCTCCAGGAGATCATCCCCCGGTTTGGTGTCCCAGCCTCTTTTCAGTCAGACAATGGTCCTGAATTTACTTCCCAAGTCTCTCAAATCCTATCTAAGGCTCTAGATATCCCCTGGCATTTTCACATTCCTTACCACCCTCAATCTTATGGTAAGATAGAAAGAACTAATCGCTCTTTGAAAACCACTCTTGTCAAGCTGTCACAGGAACTTCACCTTGATTGGGTAAAACTTCTACCCTTGGTTCTTTTCAGGTTATGAGTTCTCCCAAAGGGACATCTCCTCATCTCTCCCTTTGAAGTCAAGTATGGATGTCCAGTCTTAACCCCTGATCTCTCACCTAAATGCTCTCTACTCCCAGACCACCTACTTACCCCATTACTTTGCCATCTCCATTCTCTCCTATGGAACTTTGCTGTCCACCATCTACCTCAGCCATGCACTGTCTCCTGTCCACTACCTATCAAGTCCTTCTATCCCCTGCAGGTCATTGGCCTTCATCTCTCTCTCTCTCTCAAGTGGCAGGACCCTTTTAAAGTAATTCTTGTGACCCCTACAGCTGCTAAACTCAAAGGACTCCCTCATTGGGTCCATCTGTCTCAACTCAAACCTTTCATTCTTCCACCTAAAAATGACTCTTCTTCATACACATCAATCTTAACAGGACCATACTCTATTTAGCTCAAGAGGACAGTGAGGCCAACTACCTTATCCCCAATCCCAGAAAATGAGACTCCACTCCAGCAGCCGAGCTCAACCTCACTGGATTAAACATGGGTTTCTCATCCCCCCTGCTGTTCATTCCTATCCAGGGTAGCCCTTATATCTGGAGATTCGAGGTTCAAGAAACCCCCACAGATAACAAACAGTCTTTCCAAATAGGGTCGGGAAACTGCTCCATAGCCGGATGCCAGAAACCAATCCAAATTGCTATCATCTCGGTATCTGTAATCCCATCTAAATATTATGATCTCTATACTTGCTTTCTCTTTGACAAGACAGAAGATTATTGTAGAAATGGCCAGACGAATATGGGGGCTGCCCATATTGGTCTTGTCAAATACATATGCTAGGATCACGGATCAATCATTTCTTCTACCAACATTGCAAGACACTCTTTTTCCACATACAAGACTGGTGGGATTCCAGGTGGGAGACAGGAGTTCTCGGTAAGCTCTATCATAAAAATCAGCCCGGGGGTCCAGTAAGTACCATCCATATCCAAAGAAAATATGTCTCAATTGCCCAACTCCTAGATATTGAAAAGGTAGGGGAGATAATCAAACACTCCTCTGAGGTCCTTACTTCTTTAACATCACCCCTTATAAATGGCACTAACTTAGCATTTCACCTTTTACTTCAGACCTTGACCGCAGCATACCAACTCCTCAATGTCACCAGACCTGGATGCTTTAAGGAGTGCTGGTTATATGTACCCCCTGGAACTAACTCACAATTGTCACTTACAGTGTCTCCAGTGATACTGCCAAATAACGTTACCTCATCCTTCATCAGCTGCCCTGGCTCCAGTGTCACCATGACTCCATACCTCGCCTCTGTCCCTCTCTTTGGTGTGGCAACCTATTTTAAGGCCTCTGGGACCCATTCAGTAGAAATGCTGGGCTCCCTATACTGCAATAGGACCATAACCCTTGATATATCATCTCTGCCACAATGCCCTGCAATCCAAAACACATCAATTCTTTGTGGCACTCAGGCATATCATCGCCTACCTGCCAGCTGGTCAGGAGTTTGCACTTTAGTGCTTCTTTTCCCTGAACTGGGAGTAATCCAGGGAATTGAGCCCCTGCCAATCCCAGTTATAGATATGATAGCTGCCCAACATAAGAGGGCAGTTCAAGTTGTGCCACTCTTGGTCGCTATAGGAATAGCCATAGGTGTTGGTACTGGAGTTGCAGGAATAACAACTTCCATGATCCAATATAATACATTCACTTCCCAGTTTCCAAGTAATTTTCAAAAAATGTCTGAAACTGTGCTTACTATCCAAAAACAGATTGATTCTTTGGCAGCCGTGGTGCTTCAAAAACAGACTAGAGGACTAGATATCCTGACAGCTAAAGAAGGTGGTCTTTGCCTGTTCCTCCAAGAAGAATGCTGCTTCTATGTCAACCAATCCGGGATAGTATGAAATAAAATCCAGGAGCTACAGTCAGACATAAAAAATTTCAGAGACCATGATACCTCCAGTTCTGAGATTTTCGAAAACCCCATATGGAAGTGGATACTCCCGTTTGTAACTCCTCTTCTAGTCATCTTCCTGATGTTATTATTTGCTCCCTGCCTCATTAATCTTGTTTCTACATTTCTTCAAGGACAAATACAAAAATTTCTAACCAAACTATCAGTCAGCTTCTGTTACAGGATTACCAGCCGCTGCCCACAGACAAGCCACTGTCCACAAAGAGACCTGATGCAAACATTTACCAAGTGGATCCCAATGATGAAGCCAGCTACCCCCATTGACAACGCCCCTAGACAGCAGGAAGTAGCTTAAGAGGCACAATGCCCTCGTCTCCTTTTCACCATCACATCGGCTTCCCCTCCTCTTTTTCTTTCCTTCTCTTTATAATATCAAAAAGGGAGGTATGTTAGCATCACCAAATGCCTGCGCCTATGGATAGGTGGGACCACAGACCTGTTGCTAAGGGCAACAGCCACCATATTCCCAAAATCCCTAGGGCTCGCCTTCCACCTTTACCTGGGCCATACATAAGTATGTCACAACTCGTATAAATATGGGGAACATTTCTTTCTCTTTCTCTTTTTTCTCCCACTCCTCTCTTTCCGTGCCCCCCCCCCCACACTCACTCCCTCTCAATTAAACCTATTGCACGTGGAACTGTTTGGGCCTGGTGTGTGGTATTTTTGACATGGATGCCTCTCTTAAACCTATCATCTTCTTTAGGTTAGGAAACATTTTATTGAAAATATCTTCTGTGCTTCTAATCTGGATTTGTTCTCCTTCCTATATTCCTATGATTCTTAGATTTGGTCTTCTCATAGTGCCCCAGATTTCTTGGATGTTCTGTGCTTGGACTTTTTTAGATTAACATTTTCTTTGACTAAGCTATCTATTTCTTCTGTCTTGCCTAATATTCTCTCTTTCATCTCTTACATTCTGTTGGGGAGGCTTACACTGAGGGTCCTGCTCAAATTTCTAAATTTTTCATTTCCAGGGTTCCTCCAGTATGGGTTTTCTTTCCTTTTTCTACTTTCATATCTTGAACAGTTGTCTTCACTTCATTGTAAGGTTTGTTTGTGTTTTCATCAATGTGTTTATCTATATTCTTTTTAAGGTCCTTAAGTATACTCATAATAGATGTTTTGAAGTCAATGTCTTGTGCCCTTATATTGCATTTCTCAAAGCCTACTTTAGATGGATGCTGGGCTCTAGTGGAGACATATTATCTTGACTGTTATTGTATTTTTATGTTGGCATCTTGGCTCCTGAGACTTAAGATGATTGTAACTCTAGGTGTTGATATCTGGCCTTTTCTTTTATGAATCAATTTTCAGTCTTTGGTTTCCATTGCCTTCTCTAGATTATAGATGCTATAGTTGCTGTAGGTTGCTTTGTATGGAGTGTTTCTGAGTCTTTGCTTGGTATGACCACTGGGGGTCAAGGGTATAACTTGCTTCTAGGTATTGGGAGCTGACACAGGAATGGGGTCTTAGAGGATCCTCAGAAGGGAGAAAAAAATGAGTATGCCACAATGTCTGTGAAATTCTCAGGGAACAGATGAAGAGAGCAAAGGCAGGCTCTTGCAGATAGCCTGCGACAGGGCTTTAGATGGGATTGGCAATTAGAATTGGAAGAAAGGAAGCAGACTTTGTTCCCTGGCCAGCGTGGCCTCTGTTTTCTGGGAAGAGACTTTCTCCAGTGCTGATGGTGGAGACTGAGGAAAGGGATAAGGTAGGAAAGCTGAATCCTTAGTTGTCATGGCCATCATGTTTCCAAGAAAAGACAGCATCAGGCTTTGGCAGGTGAGACAAAGAGCTGTGATGAGGAAGGACGGAAGGCTATATTAGATTTGTAAATTTAAATTTTATCTGTGCTTATTTCTATTGACAAAGTACAGATTGAAGTGTGACTTCAGTTTGCATTTAATAAAGTACTTTCAAGATTTGATGATCACGTGATAGAGAATGATGTTTACAACATACTTGTTAAGAGAAATTCATTCATTTGTTCGTATCTCCCTCTCTCTCTCTCTCTCTCTCTCTCTCTCTCCCCCCCCGTGTGTGTGTGTGTGTGTGTGTGTGTGTGTGTGTGTGTGTGTGCTAATTAAAACTAGAGACTGACCTCATCTGCCCTTGTTCTTCATGAACCACTGACTGGATTATGAAATAGGGTCTCTCACTGTTCTGGAAGTCACTAGTAGGCTTGTTTGGCTGCTGCTCAACTTTTGGAGATCCTTCTGTTTCTGCTTCCTAGCCCTGGAACCACAAATGAGTGTTATTCTGTCAGTTTTTGTTGGGGGTTGGGTGATGGGGAAGAACTTGAGGGTATAAAACTCAATCTTTGTGTCTGCAAGGCAAGCATTTAACTAAACAAGCTATCACCTCAGTCTTACAATAGCTGTTTGAGACATCTGTCACACAATGATAGCTGTCAGCTTTCTTCTCCGTCATGTTAACTGGCTTAACTGTGACAGGTCTCATTGTAATTGTTTTGAGATTGATTTACCATTTGTCTATTCTGGGGAACAAAACATGTTTCTTGCTGTGAAATTTGTGGACTCTGTCAAAAGTTGATTTGCATTATTATTGCATACTATCCACAAACAAGAGATTCAAGTATAGCATCCAATAACAAGACAGAAATTCAAGGTGTGGTGTAAGTCAAGGTGCTGGTCCTGGCTGTGAAGCAAGCTTGGGAAGGGCCTGCTATTTAAAACAATGAGCACACTTCCTGTGAATAGCCTTCCATTTTGACCTTTAGTTTCTTAGACAAGTACATTCCTTAGACAAAAATGTTCATTCAGAAATATGAGTTGCTGTGTTGACCTGAGTATTATTTAAGAAACAATAACATGGATGGGGTATGGAGGAGGATGATGTTAAAGAGCTAACTCAGCATGTGTTTTTTCAAGGATATGAGTTCAGTTCCCAGAACCCACATGGTAGTTCATAACCATCAATGATTCCAGTTCCAGGGGATCTAGTCCAGGATATTTAAAGCCTTTTTCTGAGGTTCACAGGCACTGGGCATTCACTTGATAAACATACATGTATGTAGGCCAAATTCTCACACAAATATAAAAATAAATTCTTCTTAAAAAATAAAATAACCTAGCATACATTGTGATATATGGTGTGGGAGACTGTTCATTTATCAATTTGTTATTTTACTCATTTATTTTTTTAAAAGTATTGATTGAGTTCTTATGAGTTCCAAACAGACTAATTTCCAGATCTTATAAAGTTCCACTCTTTTGGGAGAGGGTAGATATTAAACACAGAAATTTATAGGCTAAAAGTCAATATGTATGTCAATAAAACAAGAAAAGGGCAGGAAGTGATATATTCTTGCTGTACTTGTGCCTAATAACAGATCATAAAAATATGTGAGGCAAAAATGGACTAACCTGCAAGAAGAATCTACTCTTACACTTGGATATTTCAACAAGCATCTAAATCTGTTATTATTTAACAAATCTAATGTGATAACGACCACTAAAGTTATAGTTACACCAATCACCGACATCAAACAAGTGAAAGCAAATACCACTTTACTTAACAGCCACAGGGTATGTATCTTTCCTGAGCCCATTTGGAACATTTACCAAGGACCACATTCTTGTCCAAACGATAGGTATACCTCAACAAATATAAAAGAATAGGAATCATACACTGCATGGTATTAGATGGAAGAGGGAGGAAAACAGAAGCCAGAAAAAATAATAATGAAAACTCAAAATGTTTGTAAATTAATCAGTACACATCTATAAACACACAATGATAAGCAGAGTGTGTGTATGTGTATGTATATATATATATATATACACACATATATATACACACACATAAGATACACACACATAGATACATATGTATATATGTATATATGAATGACTGAGAAATACATAGTATTGAATTCATATTTTATAAAAAGATATAGATCCCAAATCTACATTTCTGCCTTAAGAAGCTAGAAGAATACAAGAATAGAATTTATACCTAGGACAGAAAAAGAAGAGAATTAATAAACTTACAGTGAGAATCAATAAAGATAAAACTGAGAAAATGAACCTCAAAGAAGAAGATGGTTCTCGGTGGACTTCTGAGTTCGAGGCCAGCCTGGTCTATAGAGTGATTTCCAGGACAGCCAGGGCTACACAGAGAAACCCTGTCTCTCGAATAAATGAAGAAAGAAAGAAAGAAAGAAAGAAAGAAAGAAAGAAAGAAAGAAAGAAAGAAAGAAA
>JADRCD010218162.1:0-13072 GCA_019843815.1 Montemys delectorum | reverse complement strand
AGAGAGGGAGGGAGGGAGGGAGGGAAGGAAGGAAGGAAGGAAGGAAGGAAGAAAGAAAGGAAGGAAGGAAGGAAGGAAGGAAGAAGCAGCTGATTCTCAGAGAAAATCAAACCACAGTGACAATGGCAAAGCAACTGGTGTAGAGCCAATCAGAGGAGTCAAGAAGGCAGGCAGACCAAAGTACTAATCAGAGATCAGGCATTGTGTGCATGTGTGTATGTGTGCATGTACACGTGTGCGTGTCCATGAATGTGTCTGTGAGTGTGTGTGTGTGTGGGGGTAATAAATGATTTTAGCAGAAACATGTCCATTAAAGGAATTAACTTGAGAATTAACAACTTTCTCAAGTGGAGAAAGAAAGGTACATCTGTCTCTGAATCTCATTGGGTATTACTCCATTTTCTATATGTTTCCAGAAGCAGAAACAGAAGAAACAGTCTTTATTTCTTGTTCCATGAGGCCAGAATAACCCACATTACTCAAACAAGATCATCCAAACTGTGACAGAAAATGTCAGGTACACATGAAACCCTCTCATGAACACAGATTCCGTAACCCTGAACAGAATATTTGCAAACCCAAATGTATACAAACAACATGACCAAGTGAGTTTACTACAGGTATGGAAGACTGAGTAAATATCCAAATTTTTGAAGGTTCTGTGCCCCAGTGTAGGGGAATGCCAGGGCCAATAAGTGAGAGAGGGTGGGGTGGCAGGCATGGGGAGGGGAGAGGCAACAGGGGTTTGTTCTTGTTTGTTTGTTTGTTTGTTTGTTTTTTGGAGGGGAAACTGGGAAAGGAGAAATTTACATGTAAATAAAGAAAATATCTAATTAAAAAAAAAAAGAAAAATAGGCTATATGAGAAAAAAATCACATGATCATATTGAAATGTGCAGAAAATGTATTTGACAAAATCCTCTGCTGATTCATGACTAAACATCCACTAGGAAATGGAATTAGAGAGAAAACTTCGTTGGTCTGATTTAAAAAAAAAAAAAAAAAAAAGATATTCCCAAACAGCCTGTGGCAAGCACATGTAATGGTTACAAAACTAGATGCTGGTTCCTGAGGCTGGGGAGCCGAGAATGTTGTCTCCCCTCCCTACTCCTGTTCAACACCTTGCTGAAAGTTCTTTGCAATGCAATAAGACAAAAACGGAAATGAAAAGCTTACAGCTTTTAATGAAGAAATAAATCCTTGTTTACTTACAGATGGTGTGTGTGTGTGTGTGTGTGTGTGTGTGTGTGTGTAAGGAATCAATAGAATACTACTATAGTTACTAAAAGAATATAGGAATGTTAGAATGTAGAAGATTAATACATAATAACACATTTATACAACATAAATGTAGTATTGGAATTTAAATGAAAAAGAACATTTTATGGTGGCACTAAAAAATATTCATGCTTGGCAATGGACCTTAAGAAATGTTGAATATGTTCAGGAAGAAAGCACCATACTCAGATGAAATAAATTGAAACTAATATATATATATATATATATCAATTTACAGGCATCTCATATTTATGAATAGCAAGACTCAATACTGTTCAGATGCCTGGTCTTCCATGTTTGATCAGTAGATTCAACAAAAACCAAATGAAATCCCCAGTGAGCTGTTGTTTGTGTTTCAACAAAGAGATTGCTAAAATATATGGCAAGGCAGAATGTTCAGAATAGCCAATATTGAGTACCATTAGCAAGAGTGAAGAGAAAGGTTAGAAGCTAAATCCATAATATGGTGTAACAATTTGATCCTCCAACAGTGCCATTCCTTGGATGAGCAAACATTCATATCTATGAGCCTGTGGGGTCCATTGTCATTCAAACTACTGCAGACTTAATATTCCAATGTTTCCTAGACGTTTAGTGAAATGAGCAGTAAAGTACACATACTCACTCATGCAAGTGCACAGGAACACATACACAATGCAGGACTGTTTTTTTTTTTTTTTGTTTTTTTTTAACAACTTGACATTCTCAACTGGAATTAAGGAAGTTTCTCTTCAAACAGTGAGTAGAAAAAGAAACTATGGCCTATTCATAAGTAGACTTTATAACTATTGTGTTAAGGTGAATGATCTCTTAGGCCACAAACACATACTTTGAAATATTGTGGAGAAAATGTTAATGTATACTGCTAAGTGGGAAGACACTCTGACAAACCTACTATTATACAATTCTAACTTTTTAGACTTTTGGGAAAAACCAGTGTTTTTCTGTAGGAGGCATTTATGTTTTTAAGGGTACACTTGATGAGTCTGCCAGTTTTTAAAAGTTGATAAAGTTTGCTTTTTTCATTTTTTGACTTTTGGGTTTTTTTTTTTTTTTTTTTTTTTTTTTTTTTTTTTTTTTTGAGGCAGAATTTCATCGTGTAGCTCTTGCTGCTGTGGAACTCACTATGAAGACCTGGCTGGCCTTGAACTCAGAGAAATCTACCTGCTTCTACCTCCCAAGTGTTGGGATTAAAGGTGTGCACCACCACCACCATAAAGACTTTTTTAAAAAAAAATAAAAATATTTGAAACATTACTAAGAGTATTGGTAGAAACCAGACTATTTTAGAAGCACAACACTATAGTAGGAAGTATGGTGAGAAGACTGTGAATAATTGATTATTTGGATGAGGCTCAAAATGAGGAAAAAGCCTGTTCACAGTTAGAATTTGAGAACCAAAGGTTTGTGATAGACAGCATAGGCCATGTGGAAGAAAGGAAGTATTTGAAGACTGAAAAACAAGCTACTGTGTGCAGAAGGGTAAGCACCTGCACAGTTGTACTCTTAGGCAGATCTCTATTAATCCTGAAAATGAACATTATGAATTTAAGTAAGCAACTTTTAGTCATCAGGATATAATGACTCACTGAGTAATATGAGCGTGCTTTCCTTTTTCATTTTCCAAAATATCTGTTTTACGATTTGATAACTCATTCCTTTTTCATAATAAAAGAAAAATGTAAAAAGTATTGAGACAACAGGCCAAAAATAATAGCTAAATTCCCACACTCTAATGATCAGGAACCTGAGCCCTAGTGAGTGATGAGGTTTTTAGTCAGATTAGTGCAGAAGGCAGGAGACTTAACTCGTAAGCACCTATGGTACGCTACCTAAATAGATTGTCAAGAGAAAACTAAGCTAATGCCATAAATTTACAGCAGAGCAAGAGAGCGAGACGTCTTCATGATGCCACATATACGGGCTATGCTCAAACAACACATGGAGAAAACAAAGGTAATATCCCCATAAGCACTGTATAAGCATCTTGGGGGCCTGATCTCTACTCTAGGACTTACCACTGCTGTCTTACAATCAACTCCCTGCCTGTTCTTGTCTTGGTAAATTTTTTTTTTCACATTGTAGCACCATAAACCTTCTATATGTCTTTTTACAGAACAGAGAATAATATAAAAATTGTTCACAATTGGCTATCAAGGGAGGATATCTCTGCAGTGGCAGCATTAGCTGATCACTCTTCTACCCTGGTTCTCAATATGGAGACATTTCTACAACTCAGGCAACCAAATTTAAGTGATTTATGTGTTTATGTATCTATGTACTTCATATTGTACGTAAGATCTTCCCCTCATTAATATATGGTGTATAAATAGGCATTCCAAAATAGTTTTGAGTATCATGACTTTCAGCTATATTCAATGAGTGAAAAAAATAACTCTGTGGCAGCTCAGGCCCGGCTCATGGAGCCCACAGCACTGAAGTCTGAGCACAGTGCTCAGTTTGCCATCACACGGGAACAATGAGGGTCCACAGAGGGACATAGTGCACTTGGAGTAAGATGCAAAGATGGATAACAACTCTAGCCACTGTAGGGCAGGGCAGGACTGCAGTCATTACGATTGCTTGATTACAGAGGCCCAGATGGTATGAAATATATCTCCAGAGGTACAGGAAGCCAAGATAAAATGGATCTGCTTTCCCTAAATAAGCGGTGACAAGCCACCCAAATCCTAGAGCAATTCCAAGTAGGAGAAAGGACAGACATGAGCAGAAGAGTTAAGTCTTGTATTAAATTCAGTTTAAGTCCAGAACTAAACACATATAAATTAGGAAAAGCTTAGAGGAAAGTATGTGTAAGCACACACGTGGTTTAAGAGAATGAAGAAAGGGAAGAGTGGGAAACCCCAAGACTGGGGAAAATGGCAAAAATACGTCTGGCATGACATTTAATTAAGGGGCCAATTAGCATCAACAGTTTATACTTATTTGATGCAGACAAGATTTGAAAGTGTGACATTTACAGTTTGAATTTATGGATGACTTTTTTTCTGCATGATTTTTTGGGGAGGAAATTTGAAAACAGAATTCTCTGTATTTTCTTACATGTTATTACACGAACTATCCTGTTTAATAGATTTTTAAGTTCACTAAATTGTGGTGGTTTATATTTTAAGGTAAAAGCAGTATGCTTATATACACACATAGAAAAAAAGCCTACAAACCTTATCATGTATCAAAATATCAATGCTATTCTTCAATGTTTGGTTATCAGCCTTAAATACACACAAATGTGCATGTACACATTTGTTACAAAATTGATGAGAAAAACTCAGGGGAAACTTAAGAAAATCCATTGAAAAACCACACTCTGAGCTGTTTGCTTTGCAACTGACATTTCAAATTGTGACTAGGAAAACAGGTATAAACGCATTTAGCCCTTTGCAAATCTGTGTGTTGCTGTCTCATAGTGACAGGTTGGGCAATGCATTAGTATGGATCAGTGTAGAAGGATCCCATTTCCTCTTCTTAATGGCATCCCTCAGCAGCAATTGCCACTTTTTTATCTGTGGTCCAAGCCCAGGGCAAGATCCTACTGGGGTGTAATGACCTATTTTATTTCTCTTCTTTGTTTTCCATTTGTCTTTTTAATCTGCCTAATGCTACAGTTTATGTCAGCTAGCATTGTCTTAAAGTAATACTACTATGCCAGATTTTTCCAAACACTGTAGCCAGCTGTTGCTTTTTTATATAAAATGGAAGATTTCATAGATTCTTTCAGCTACCTGAATTTTACAAGAAGAAAAAGAATGAATATAAAAGATAAAAATGATAACTTTCTTTTGCCTTAGTGATTTTTAACTTTCCTTATGTTGTTGAGAATCTAATACAAAATGAAGTAATGTAAAGGAGAGCAGAGAAAAAGAAAATGTTTACTCTTAATTAATTAATTGAAATGAGTTCCTTCACATTTTCCTACACACACATACACACACACACACACACACACACACACACACACACACAAAATAAAAACAAACTTAATTTGTGTTCTTTTTCTATGTTAGCCCCAATTGTTTGTACTCTCCCCAGAATAAGATTAGAAGTGGTTAGTTATCATCATGGCTAGTTGTGGTAATGAATAGTTGTGCCAAATATTGAGAATATTCTATTAACTCAAACAATAGTTGGTTAAGTCCAATGAGGCCACACATTTGGAAAACAGAATAGCTAGTACAATGGACCTAAACTCTACAAGTTTATATATACAGATGAAAAATATTGCTACCTATAAATTTATTTAGAGACATATTTTAGAATCTTGAGGGGAAGTAGAAAAATATGGATTTTGGATAGGCACTTTCCATCCATTTGAAATTTTATAGCCTCACATAAAGATTGTACTCTCATTACTAGACAGATGTTTAATGTTCACATAAAGAGAGTTAAGTATCTCTTTGGAGAAACAATATGTCCTATCTGTATTCATAGATGGAAATCTAAGATGGGGCCCTTATAAAACATAAGAACTCCTGTTCAAGTAGGAGTCTATGAAGTGTAGCGCCAAGATCAAAAATGTCTTCAAGAGGCAAAACTGGAAGGTATGTGTGGATGAGGAAAGGGAATTATGTATTTTTATAAAATTATAAACAGAACTTGTCAAGAGACTATTGAGTCACATGAGTATTGTTTCCTATAACTTTACAAAACAAATCTGGCTTTCACTTTCATTGCATGAAAGAGAAAGGTAGTTTGAGTACATTGAGAGACTTTTCAAAAGGAACATCGATAGAGTTTTGATATTCTAGAATTATGTGTACTTGTGAATCACAGGAGTTGTCCTCTTAACTTTATCCACATGTGATCATCATTTCCACAGAATTGACTCAATAGTTGCTTCCCCTGCTTTGTGGCTCCTCCTTGCCCCAGTAGGAGAGGATGCAGAGGACTGGGGGCCTGATGGAGCAGACACTGCTGCCATAAGGACTTGTTCCTGGTTTCTGACCCTTCTCTGTCCCAGCCTTAGACTCCGCTCTATTTCAGGGTCCAGATTGCCAAGTGGTACCCATTCCCAAGCTGTAGGCTTTGGTCTATTTCCTGACTCTTTCTCTCAGGTACAACCTCACCTACCCTTGGCAGTCTCTGTCTGAGTAAATTTAGGAGATTTCTGTTTTAAAAAATACTTTAGGGAAAATTAATGTGGAATAATGATCATTTTCCTTTACACTGACAGTAACTAGTATTGAGAGATTGATTAATTGTTTTCTTATTTATTTGAGGTAGAGTCTCATTTGTGTAGTCCATGCTGTCCTGGAGCCCACCACATAGCCCAGGCTGGCCTTGAATTTGTGATCCTTCTACCATAGTCAAATGTTGGGATGATAGACAAGTGCCACCACACTCATCAAAGCTGAGCCATTGCAGTCTTTCTTCATGTGAAGTTATAATTATTCTTAATGTGTTAATCAGGGCAAGGTCACAATTTATCTCTTTTATAATTTCAGGAACCTGTAACTATATTATTCTTGATAGCAAATTGATTCTATGTAATAATAGCTCTGTGCACCTTTGTCAAAATATCCAAGAAAAGCAAGGGGATTATTTTTAATAATTTCCAAATACTACTTACTCTTGTGAAGTTGATACATACACTGTCCATTGAAAATCAAAAGGAGGAACATTTGTTGACTACAATTTCACATGAGTAAGTTTATTAACTGCTAACGAAAACTAAAATGTTTATAAGGTTTTTTTATATATATAGTTTGTGATTGTATATACTATATAATATACACATTTATATGTATATATGGTGCATGTGTTTGTGTGCCTATATGTCATATGGGTGAGATTTCTCCCATATGCATTTAATGCTTGTATTCTTGACTTGAAACTTGAATTATATATATATATACACATATATATGTATATATATAAAAGAAATTGTAAAGAGAGAAGCATCAGTATTCAGTTTAACTCTACACACTATATTATAAAAGGGCAAAAAAGTATGCTTGAAGGAATAGAAAAATCTAATAAAAAGAACACGTGAGCTTCCTTTCCATGTGCTCCTGTCACCTCATTTTCCTCCTTCCCAGTTCATTGGGAGTGTGATTAGCAATGGATGACCTTCAGAAAACAAAACCCAAAGGAAGTCATTGGAAGGATAAAAAACTATTTGACTTAAGGTTCTGTCATTCAGGGGCTTTCTCCTTATATGTTCTTAATCTCATTGATGAACCAATTCAAAAATGGACTCAGGAGGAAACTGAAAAACTTTCCTGGAATCAGAGTGAGTGAGAGCACAGTAATACAAATGGTATAGGCATGTTCACAGCAGCTGCTGGGAGGAAAGAGACAAAAAGAAGAGAGGGAGAAGTGTATCATTTTCAAGCTCATAGTCTAAAAAGGCGGCGGGCTCAAGTGATCTATGATCTCAGCCCTATGCTGAGGAAGCAGGGATTTAGAAGGGCTTAATGTTTAGGCAGGCGTCCTGAGAAGATTGAAAGGTGAGTAAAGGAGAATGTTGTGTTTTCTATGACATAATGAGAGACATGCAAGCTTAGTGTGAGCCTGTGAGCCACTGTGTTGAGGGAGGGTCTTTCAGGGTATGTAAAGACATAACATTATGGGGATAGTTATTCCTCCCCTTTTCATAGAAGAATCTTGCATGTATCATATTCTTTTTATGCTTGGATTTGGGTTAGCCTTCTTTACTGGTGTAACAGAATTTTCTCCTTAGTTCAGTTCTACAGCAATGTCTATGAATGGAGAGACATGTTCCCTATGTCAAAAGGATATCAGCCATGTGGAAAGGATCATTGTGATAAACAGTCCTGATTTTATACGATAGTATTTCAACACATTGATCTTCATGTTTTACCAAGAGATTTCCCCAATATAAGAAGCTATCTACATTTTACAAATGATGTTATTAGTCCAGATCATGCCATTATTCCAGAGTAAGCTGACATAGATAGTTCTAGATCACAGATAGTGTCTAGGATGGAGCTGGCTCTAGGGAGACCTTTCATCCTTTCATTCCTTTTATCTCTTACATTTCTCCTATCAGTTTCAGGGAGTTCTGTCTCTGGTAGCTTGGCCATAAGTTCTTAGGAAAAACACTGTGGTGATATAGAGTGGAGAAGAGCCATTCAGCTCCTGATGACCAGGAAACAATAAAAGTTCCAGGCACGAGACATACCCAAGGATTTACTTCCAGTAGCCCACTTCTAGTAGGCCTACCTCCTAAAGTTGCTAGAGTATCCAAGAATAGTTCCATAGCAATGGCAAGTCCCCCCCCAAACAAGTATTTGTGGGGAGACATTTCATATTGAAGCCATAGCAGCATAGCTAAGGATGTTGAGATAGGGAGGTTTCAGACATTAGTCACATGACATCTGCAATATTGAGCATAAGGCACACACCGGCACTTGTGCACACACATACATATTCTCTGCCTCTTGTTCTAGATAGTAAGCAGCTCCTAAAACCTTCAGTATCTCTAGCAATGAGTGTCTTTGTGTGCTAATAAAATTACTGGGGGGAGGAAGCCCCTTGTTTCCTGTTAGGAGTTTGTAACTAGAAAAGTTACTAGTCAGAAATTGGCAATTTCAGCTCCTATTCCATGATCTCTAAGTAGAGAAGCAGGGTAGAAGGTTAAGGTGAATCATTCATGTCTAGTGTTGCGAAGTCTCCATAAAAACTTAAAGGGGAAGTGTTGGCTGAATAGTCAGTGGTCAGAAGTGAACGGTCCTGGAATGTGAATGTTGCTTTCCACCCTGCTTGCTCTACATCCTCTTCTCTCTGACTTCAGCTGCTTTGTTTGTAATATATATATTAGGGTTTATTGTTTGTTTGATTTTTGTTTTTTTGGGTTTTTGTTGTTGTTGTTGTTGCTGTTTCTGTTTTGTTTTGTTTTGTTTTGAGACAGGGTTTCTCTGTGTAGCCCTGGCTGTCCTGGAACTCACTCTGTAGACCAGGCTGTCCTCGAACTCAGAAATCTGCCTGCCTCTGCCTCCCAAGTGCTGGGATTAAAGGCATGCGCCTTCGCCGCCACCACCACCCAGCTATTTTTTTTAAATAGTTCCCTGAGTTCTTTGAACCACTCTAGAACCATTCAAGTAGACCCCAAAAAAGGATCCTGGGAATGCCATCTGTAGCACATTGGTCAGAAGCACAGGTTCCAAATTGGGGTATGTGACTCTGACTTTAGGGACAATCCTATGAGAGTGTTAACCTTTGGCATGGGACGCCGTAGTGATAAATGAAAATGATTTTACTAACTTAGAGACAGAGAGTCTTGGTCTTTTATAAAATAGAAAAAGCATATGAAGTTCTGAAAGGAAGAACAGTCAAGTGTTTTATGTGTTCTAGATTGTCATAACTTTTACTGAGGGTAGAGAATGTCTCCTTATGAGTTTCTCGTGTGAGTATATCACTGTTAATGTTCACATCTTCACACACACCCCAACAGCATACAGTATACTCCCTTCTCTGTGGTTTTTCTGCCCAAGTTGCTAGCTACTCCATACTCTAGCATTGTATGAAACTATCAACCGTGAAGCAATTCATACATTTTAGTATAGGTTGTTGTTGTAATTGTTCTATATTATCATGAGTTATTATTAATTCTTACTGTGTATGATTTCTAAATTATGCCTTAGCAGGCATGTTATACAAGGGCAAACTGATCGTGTATAAGACATGGTACTATCTGGAACTTCAAGCACGATTGCCCGTCTTGGAGTTTGTCTGTCACAGATAAGGGGGACTAAATCTCTTTCAGATGGTTCCTCTTTAAATGAGAAGATAAGACAAAAAAAAATTCAGGGATGAGGTAATGATAGGAAAGAAAAACCCTCCCTTTGATAGGGAGGGTGTATTATACACCTACCAGCTTTGAGCTTGAGATTTTCTTGCCTTATTTCCCAGAAGTATACTGGCATTATAGGACAGGGCTACCATACTAGCATAAAAATGTTGTGATTTAACATTGATAATTCTTGATTGCTAAAGCTGGCAATGAGCTTGGGTGAATCTGCAAATTTTTCTGTATGGACTCTGTACCTGCTATATCCACAGGACCTGGATGTTTGGTATTTCAGTTCACTGAAAGTACTAGCAGTGTGGATAGGTAGACTCACATGTTTTCATCAGTCACATCATATTTATTCATAGCCTTGAACTCAGAAATCTGCCTGCCTCTGCCTCCCAAATGCTGGGATTAAAGGCATTCGACACCACTGCCCAGCTTCAGCTGAGTTTTGAAGGAGAAGGAGGAAGCCCATGAAGATCTGAATACAAAGCTAGCTGGCAGGAGGGAAAAGATAGGCAGAAACCCTGAGACTATGTCTTAATTAGGGTTTTCATTGCTGTGAACAGACACCATGACCAAGGCAACTCTTGTAAAGGACAACATTTAATTGGGGCTGGCTTACAGAGTCAGAGGTTCAGTCCATCATCATCAAGGCAGGGAGTGTGGCAGTGTCCAGGCATGTGCCACCTCTCCCCAGGGATGTACAGTTCTTTAGATACCTGCTTTTATTAAGGCCTTTACTCTTACCTGCACAATTTTTCCAAATGCCTATGCTTATCTCTAATATGAACTGAACATTTCTGTGTGGCTTTTTATTAGTACAGGGAATAATGATAATAATGATAGACACTACATTGGAGTGCCTGTCATAGGTAGGATCCTAGATCTACCTGCCTATTCTCTATCTTGTTTTCTAGATATACATTACTCATACTTTTCATACAAGACTCAGATAGGTATTAGTGTCCCAAAGGCAAACATATATTCACTAGCTAAAACTCCACATCATATGTATTTCTAAGAGAAACTGAGTAATTGATACATGAGATTTAATTGGCATAGTCTGAGCTCAGTATGTTTGAAGTATGATTTCTATGTTTAAACAGAACATTAAAAAAAAATTGAGTGTTTTGTTCTATATATTCCCACAAGCAGACAATGTTAGGCACCTGTTAATCACAGGAGAAGAAAACCAAAAATTAATTGTGGTTGTGGATGCTCTAGCTTTGCAAACATACTTAATTAAAGCTTATAGGTTTGTCATCTCTCGGTATTATCTGGTTCTCTGCACTGTCTTCTGACGACTGACTTGTGGGTGCAGCTATGCTCAAGTTTAAGTCTTAATCAGCAGGATTCTGTTTGAAACAATGCCTGCTGCTGTTGGAAGGCACACACAAATGACCCCCACCCTGCACATGTGCATCATACACATATGCAAAAAGCATCATTTTTTTTAAAGAATGGAGAAAGTTATGAGAACATAATAGCCAAACTAGTATAAGGTTCACCAATAAATTGTAGTAGAAATTCCACAAACTATTTAAAAACCATAGAACTTCAAAGGGAATTTACAGTTTTCCCAGAGCATAAAATGAAAGATAACACCAGTTTTAAATGAAATCAGCCTATTGTTGACTGTAAAAAATAGGCCAATGAAGAAAATCACAACACATCTTATGACACTTGATGGCAAATTATAACTAAAACATGAGCAAAGGCAATGCACTGATTCCCACCCCCCCGGGGGTAAAATTACTGTAAAATAACTCAAGTGTTCGATACAGTGAAAAAGGCAAACAGTGTTAGATACCAAAGAGCAATCAGCTCATCATGTTATCAACTAAAAGAACAACTATGTCAAAGCAATGGGTGCTGAAATGAATTAGGAATGCAATTAAATTTTTAATAAAACTTAGCAGAACAGCGTTAGAAAGAACCTGGCATATATTTTATCACAGGGAAATAGCAATGATCATTCCTTATGCAAAATGCTAACATTGTTGAAGTTGGGAAGTATATAAGAACATCCATTATGATTATCATTTATACACTGCCATAGTTTAGCAAATACAATGAAAAAGTAAACTGTCTCTGGGTGTGATGGCTCACAACTGTCATTCAGCTCAGAATGTACAGGCAGAAAAATCAGGAGCATAAAACCATCCTTGACTATATAGTGAGTTGGATGCCAGTCAGGGCCACATGAAATTTGATATCAAGAAACAAACAAACACAAAAACAACAAAGAAAAGAACTAAAAGTATAATAACCACTATAGTGATATATCTATTGATGATGTACTGATATACATTAAAAGTAAAGCAACTTTGTAGAGTGTTTCTTCTGTGTGTGTTTTTAGCATTAATAAATGGAGTAAAGCCATGAGTTTCAGATAAATATTGCAAAAGAAATTTTATATTTTTATAATTGACATACAAATGTAAATGTTGCAATTATATAATATATGAAATTGATTATAATGAGTCTTAGAAGAAAAGATAGGGTTGTTATGATTAAGACTCTATTATGCTGCCTGGTCCTTGCTACTAGTTGGTCTGATCTAGTGAAGACTCCATATCCCAATCCATCCTAGAGTACCCACTGCACTCAGAGCAGTTGGTAAGAACCTCCCCCTGCCTCACTCTCCTCCTTGAGTCCTGTAGCTGCTCATGGGAGCCTGGTGAACTCTAGACCCATCACTCATCAGACTCCTCCCCCTCCCCAAATATCACTCCCCTTCAGTTCCTTCCACTAATTCATCCTAGAGGACCTGCTACACTCAGAGCAGCTGATGACCTGCTGCACTCCGATTGGTTGTCTGAAGGGTGAGAAGATCTGCTACAGTCAGGGCAACAAATCAGTAGCTTTTCTACCCCTGTGAAGAGATCCCAGTTGGAAGGCCCCACAGGTGATTGGATACAGCCAGGGCTGCAGGCCTACCCAGAGATTTGAAATAACCCAGGGACAAAAGAGGCAGACTCCATTCAGTCACCCAGACCAACAAACACCAGGGATATCC
>JADRCD010218161.1:0-11532 GCA_019843815.1 Montemys delectorum | reverse complement strand
ACACACACACACACACACACACACACACACGCACGCACACACACACATGCACACACACACACGCACGCGCGCACGCGCACACGCACACACACACACACACACACACACACACACACACACACACACACGCCTCCAGACACAAAGGAAAAGCTTTGGAGACTGAGCTCACTGTGCTCTACACCAATGCTGGCACTGCTTTCGAGTTTTTGTCGCCTAACACTTCTTCCTGAGTTCTTCATTTAGTCAAGACAGGGTGGTCAGAACCACCCGAGTTTAAGTCTTGGCTTTGCACTTATTTTTTGTGTAACCCAGGCGAGAAACTCATGTCTTTCTAAATCCCAGTTTTCTCAAGAAATTCACATGGTCGGTATTATGACTAAATGACACATTCTGTATAAAATCTTAGCAAACTGCCTGGCACACTGTTGGTATCCAATCAATATTAGCTATTGATAGCATTATCTCTATAATTAAATGGATTATTGAACATAACCTGAGAGTACATTTCTCAAGGGCTAAAGTAGTTTACAGATCATCTATTATAAATCAATGTTATAGATAAGAAGAAACTCTGACATTTACTTAGCAGTTCTTTGCAACATATTCAAAGGCCCAGAGAAAGAGCACACGGGTGGTCCTTTCTAGGATTTCTAGAAAGACCAGTAGTGTTGTGTGCTTGTACGATGGGTTCATGTACCTGCTGGCTAATGGTAGGATGGGGAATTGGGAGACTGACTCGTTCGCTACTGAGAGAACAACAAACGGAAATGATGCAATTCAGTTTCTCAGGTAAATTTCAGGTGATAAAACCACAGTGCTACAAGGAACATGGGGAAACAGTTTTGGGGTCTCTGCTTTTGTTTACTTCTTAAGGTCAGAGGTATTTTCTTTGGTTCTAGCCTGGGCTTTTATGTGTTTTCTGGAGTGAAGCTTTAGTGATTGAAACTTTCGATGCTAAACTAGAAGCATCTATTTTATGTATTAAACAAGAGCCAATGAGAAAGTTGAGTTTGAATTGTCAAATCCCACCTCTTGCTTAGCTTTGTCAGAATGCATTTGTTCCATACGTGGGATGGCCCTTAGGCCTTGGGATTAGTCCCAGGCACTATGAAAGAGAAAACCAAGGTAAAGGAACATTATGGGGTGAGCATGCCACACTTTTTTATTTCACTGATATAAAAGGAATAGAGTTGATAGCAACAAGGTTATGTGTGGGGTTTTAACAGCATTTACAATTTAAAATTCCAAATATAAAGTAAGGAAACACCTGTAGCTAATTTATCCAAAGTTCAGGAATAGTGGTAAAAGGCCTAGCTACAAACATCCCACATAGTGTTCAGAGGTCAATATGAAGTAATGGAACTCGAGAGGTAGCCATTATCTGTGTGTCTGTGTGTGTGTTTGTCTGTTTAACTTTACCAAACAAGCCTGATGCTCAGTTTTAGACTGAGAACCACTGAGTAACTTGGTGCTGCTGACAAGATGCAGGAAGATGCAGACAGGTGAAGGAAGGCTAAGAATAAATGGTACAGCTGTACATAAAAGCATTAGTGACTTAGAACTAAGTGAACTGATTACAGGGTCATGAAGTAGCACTGGGAGTTTCTTTTTCTTTCTGTTGTGCTAGGTTAGGGACTGACCTATAAGTGAACTATATCCTCACTTCTCTCTTTTTTCAGATCCAAGAAGTCTTAAAGCTTGTATTAGGTCATGAGGAATTCACATTGAAATGGATCGGCTTCGAAGTGAACAAAAAGTAGCAAACGTCCACTTGGTTTCACTTTCCTTCTTACGTAGTCTTTCAGGTTGTCTTTGGGGTTTTTGTTTTTATTTGTTTTGTGTTTTAAATTCCTAAGAAGCACAAGATTAGAAATAACTTGAAATATTCTAGTACGCACAGACCTACAGGTAGCACAAAAGAAAAGGACATACGAAACCCACATCCTTGGATTTTATACAATGAGATGGGTAAGCTGAAGATAGCACAGCTTGAGAAATAAGACAAGACAATATTCCCTGAACCAAACAAGAGAAATCCTGTGGGGGTTATGAGAGGAGCGCAGTGGCTTAGACAAGCTGTAGGAAGCTTTCTTTCTAGGGCATTACCATGGCACAGCACATGCCAGTGAGTTATCAAGTCTGAGGCATGATGCTCCTAATGTAAAATGCTTCTTCAAAACAATATTACAGTGGTCCAAGTGCCTAAACACCCAGATGTATGTAGACGATAGTAGCAACTCTTAGTCCAAAATGTTTAAAGTTAAAGTTTATTTGTATTTTTTTGTAGGAATATCAATAAAAGACCTCAAACGTATCTATATCTGTACATGTACAAGAACCGTCAAAAATTATTCACAGAACAAAAATAAATCTTTTTTTAGAACCCAGGTAATGAAATGCAGATATGGATCACATATGGAACAATCTAAGTGCTACAAAGCACAAAAATATGGCTTTAAAAATAAAATAAAATCTTGGGTTTTGTTTTTTTTTTAAGGTGGATTTCACTTTCTTCAAATAAAAAATAAATTATTTTGAATTATCTGTAAAATAGTCATGTGTATTAACACACTTTTATTAAGGCCCTGGAGATGAAAAGCAAAAACCAAATTTGGAAGCTAAGTTCCTCGCAGGCATGACCCAGGTAAATAGTGCTGCTGTTTGCTTGAGTTGACCTGCACAGCTAAGAAGGATCCAAGCAGCAGCCAACCCCACCCTCTACTGCTTACTGTAGGTTTGCTCTCAGCAGGATAGGGCACTGAGTTAACAACTAGCATTTAATCTGTTAGGAAAGTGGAAATTGGTAGCTTTCCCTTGAGGGTTTGGAAATGACATATCCATGCTATTTATTTTAAATACTTGCACCACACACAGAGGCTAGAGCCCCTAAAGCACAGCTGTGGAAATGTCACTGCACCAACAGTTCAGTCTGGTTTTCAGTTCCAAGACTTTTTAGGGACTAAAGAGTCTTGGAACTTTTTAGAGCATTTGATAAAAAAATGACAGAGTACAAAATTAAAACTGTGTGCTGAAATGGGGTCAAATTCTCTTGTCCCCTGCTTGTGTGGCTTTCTGCTTGTGTGGCTTTCTGCACTCACTGCGTCTGGCTGGGCTGCTGCTCAAGCACCTGGGCGCTGACTGTGGAGGGACCAAACTCCTTTCTGTACCCTGCTCTCGGACAGTGACAGTCAGTGGCTGCTCTAGACACTTTATGCTCTACCAACAATAGTTCTCGACCTATGCCAAACAGGGTTCAAGTCACTAGAACTTATCTATACATATAACACATATAGTACATTTCAAAGAGAATAGAATGTTATAAAATCTAAAAACCAACAACAACAAAAACAAAGCCTCAAGAAAGTCTGGGAATTACTGGTTTACAAACTGGATCAACAGGTTTTTTTTTTTTTGAGAGGAGTGCCCTAAGAGTGGTATTTCTGTAGGCATACTCCATATTGTCTCAGGAGCTGCCTTTCCATGTATATATATACACACACACTCACATACACATATCCATGCATCCGAGGAGGACCCAGGGGATGCCACTCCACTTGTTCCTTTGAGCTTCTGAACAAGAAGTCATTGGATCGTGTGTCTTCCTGACACATGATCTTTCTGAAAGAAATTTATTCTCTCTCATGCAAATTCCACCATCCTTATCATTTCAAGGCCCAAGTGCTTTCCTAGATGGGTCAGTGACAGAATGCTCTAGAAGAACTGATAACAATTATTTAAACGTAAAATGGGCTTAAACATTACTTGCTTTAAGAAATGTGTACGGCCAGACAGTGGTAGCACACACCTGTAAGCCCAGGACTCTGGAGGCAGAGGCAGGTGGAACTCTTGAGTTCAAGGCCAGCCTGGTCTACAGAACAGTTCCAGAACAGACAGGGCTATGAAGAGAAATCCTGTCTCAACACACAAACAAACAAACAGACAAACAGACAAACAAACAAATGAACGTCCTTTAAATTAATAATAATAATAATAAAAATAATAATAATAATAATAATTTAAAAAGGTATGCCAGGTATGGGGTAGGAAGGTGACTTTTACTGCTGAGGCAAGCAGGAGAGTTCAAGTTATTGACTAGAAAACGTCCAGGGCTGCAGAGCAGAATGTCCCTTGAACTTGCTTAATCTGTAGCAGAAGACAGCCCCCACAGCTGCTGAGAATGAAGGAGCGCTGTGAGATGGGCTCGAGAGTTGCTGAACTGGCCAGTCTGTCATGGCTAGTCTGTGGTCCAGCCTGGGGCTCCGTCAGTCTATTGAATGAGAAGACTAGGGAATTCCTGAGGAGGGCTGCTTCTGCCAAGTTAATCCCTTAACAGGTCTCAGGAACTGTGTGTACCCTGAGGAAGCAGAACTAAATCTGGAAATAAAGCCCTGCTCCCAAAGAGCTGTACTCATGGACACAGCCTCTGGGAGCCAGGGCTCTGGAGACCGGCCAACCCATGTAAAAGCCGCTGGTATAGAATACTGCTTATGAAGTCATGCTCGGTCCCAGTACACACAATGTTCCTTCATCTTAGAAACGCTCATGCTTTCTTCACTGTCCGACTCCACAGCAGAGGAAGGAAGAAGGCAGTGAGAGCACATGGCATTAAGTGAAAACACAAGAACAGCTACAGTAGCATAATGGCCTCACTTTGCATTCTGAGAAAGACTGCCCCAGCCCCAAGCAGCACACAGGGGACAGACGCTAAAGTAATGCCAGTCTCATGAAAATGTGACTTTCTGCTGTTCTGAGATCTTGCCTCTGGTGACACAGGGGGACCAAGAAACCCCCTTTCTGGTCCTATGAAACTGTCCTTGGGCATGAATGGATAAAAGCCCCACAAGGCCTTCACCTGCATCCAAATCCAGACCCCACCTAAGCCTGCTCTGTATCACCCGACTTGGTGATGATACGTTGACAAGCACAGGGGTTGTAAGACCCGTCAGCTTTTTGTTTTGTTTTGGGTTTTTGGTTTTTGGAGACAGGGTTTCTCTGTGTAGCCCTGGCTGTCCTAGAACTCACTTGACCCGTCAGCTTTTTAAAAATCACACATTTCCTCCTAGCAAAGCAAAGCGATTTTTGTTCAGGATAAAGAAACCTATTCAGGGTAAAGAACTGCCATAGAGAACGCCTGCTGTCCTCTCCTACACTCAAGAAATTCCAAAATGAATGCTACAGGACTGCAACATTCTCTAAAGAAATACTCAAAAAACATTTTGTTATCATTTATGAGACAAGGTCTCAAGTAGCTTAGGTGGGCCAGGAAACTTCTACGGCAGAGGATGACCTGGAAGCTCCTAATCTTCTTGCTCCTATCCCTAAAGTGCTGGGACTGAAGGCCTATGTACCACTATCCCAATTCATGCCATGCTGGTGTTTGAACTTAGGGCCTCTGGTATGCTAGGCTAGTACCCTGCCAACTGAGCTACATCCCAGCTCAGAATATTTCTGATAGGCTAAAAATATGAGTAGGCTCAAAGGATAATCAAAGATTTAATATCTGGCAACAATGCTGAACTTTCGACCTCTAACTCTCTTATGACTATTATTATTTTACTTTTTCTCTTCATTCATGGTAACATGACAGGAACTCAGAATATGTTTTGGACATTCAATCTTGTAATGCAGACAGGCTGAGAAGATCCCACAATGTTAAGAGTCCAACTGCATTCATCAATACACCTATTTGACCAGTTCTCTGTAATCTATAACCTGCACTTGATCTTCCCAACCTCAAAGCAAGACATTAACCACATTATATACTTCGGGCCACCAACACTAATATTTGACTAGGTTTTGTGTGGCAGTACTGAAGGATTTTGAAGACTGAAGGAAACAGTGCTAGGCTACAAACATGAAAAGATCTATGTTTACACCCTCACTCACTCAATACAGGGCATTACTGCAGAATCAATAACCTTCCCTCTTAGGAAGTAATTTTAACCACACTGTGGGTCACCTCAGCTTGAAGGGAAGAGATAAGAGGTAAAAGAACTGTTGAGGGTCTGGAGAAGTCTCAAGTGGGCATGGAGCCTGGAGGTCTAAGCAGAGTGGCATGCCTCTGCTTTCAGGAGTTATGAAGAAACCCTCTCAAAGGCTGTAGGCTGAGGGCTCTGGGGAGGTGGCTGAAGTACAAGGTCAGACCCAAAGGTCAACTGAGGAGCAAGTGAACTTGGAATGCATATCTGGGACTGAGGGGGAAGGAAGCCTTCATATCTATGCCTGGGCTTCAAATAGGAGGGAATTACACATGTTCTCTTGTTTCCTTATAAGTTTTCTGCTATGTAGAAACACATACTCCATGCATATGGCTCTGTTATGTCTCCTCCCTCGTCCTTTACTTAAAAAAAAATTCTTAAAGTTTATAACTTAAAAAACAAAACAAAACAAAACATTAACTTATTTGAGAAATGCTGTTTTTTTTCCATTGTAAAATTGTGTAGATCTTGCTTAAAGAGATTCAAGACCCTTTTAAACATTTATCTCTGTATATCTGACAGCACAGAAGATATGAACATTTTTGATGTGCACATTGTATGTACATAAGCATAAATCTATGTGTATATATATATTTATATATATATGATATTTGCTTAACCTGCAACTAACTTTCCAAAGCTTTGTAATCAAGCCTGCATTCTAGATGACACATCACACTCTAGAGAAAAACACGAATTTTCTGTCCTATATTTAAGCCATTAATGATAAACTGGGTCATTCCTGCTGAGTCTACCATGAGTGTGGAATGACAACTAGAATGTGCCGTCCTCACACTTTGATTTTCTCTAGCAAGATTAATCATCATTTTTAAGGGATATGTCTCAGTCTTAGCTTCCCAAATTTTATGGAGAGGATAAATAGAAAGAGGAAGCAATTCAAATGTTAAAAGCGGTGATGGAATTACCCTGCCCACAGATTTGCTAATCTAGTGGGTAAAACCTTTATCCTAAGGAAAAATACAACTGACAAATAGGAAAAAAAGCTTTTAGTGGGATATTCAGAGCTTCCTGCTCCGTTGTATAGTTAGCCCTTTTCTGTGTGGAAAAAAGGGTGTTTATTCAGATGGCTTATGAGTGGTACACTTGAATGGCCACTCTCCAGGGAGAGTGAGTCCTGTTGGTGCTGGCTTCTCCCAGAGTGGGGAGGGAAGGGCAGTGGACAAGTGAACATGAAGGCAGGAGGGAGACATGGTATTTATAGTTCTGTCAACTCTAAAGAGCAGTTTAAAAAAAGCTGGAGTAAACTCAAAAAGCCCCATATCTAAAACAGAAAATGTCCGTTACAGACGGAGGAAATAAACACTGACAGGCGTTCAAGAGAAACCATTCCTAGTCTAGTTTTGGTACAGTCAAGCACTTTTATCTGTGTTCTCTCAAACGGTGGCTCTCCAAAGCAGGTTACAGTCTGACAGAAGCGTCTTGGTTGATCAGTGGCATGAATCACTGTTTTGTACAGATCTTGGTATTTGCATGTTTTCCCAATGGTAATGACTAGGATGGGGCTTTTAAACTGGCAGATGAATCCCTGAAAAAAATCCACTCCGACAAGGTCCGATTGCACTCCATGTGCTCCTATCTGATACATAGACTCTACCTACCGAACCAATAGGTTCACTTCTCACTCACACTTGGCTCCTACTTTTCCTCCACTAACAACTGCAGTGCTTTCAATAAGAGAAAAACAATAATAAAATAGTAATAATTAAAAAGGTAATCTATATTATTAACTTCCTTTTGGTATATTACAGTGGTATTTCTGTACATGGCCCAGAACTAAGTTCCCTATGTACATAGAGACACTGGGGAAAAGCATCGAACTTGAAGTCTTTGCTTTAAGCCCTGAAAGACAAGGTTCCTTTCTTCATTTAAGAGTTTCTCACCACACTGCCATTTGAAGCAACATTCTGTTTACATTCTGTAAACCTGGAGGGTTAAAGGGCTGGGGTAGGAGAGCTGGGCAACTTCCTTCTGCCTCCTCCCACAGTCTGTATCACCAAGGCCATCAGCAGCTGCTATTTTTGAATTCACCATTCTCCGTGATGGAAAGCTTGGTGGGGTTGGTGGGAGAGATGCCATTGCGGACCTGCATGCTGTACCGCTCCTTCACTTGCGTCAGCGCACTCATCAGTCTTGTGTTGGCTGAATCCAGGGACACGATCCGCTTTTCCTACAACACACCAATCACAGCTTTATTCAGGCTGCATGGAGGAAGCTACTTTCTTTACTGAATGAATAGTCCAGTACTTTCTGTCATAGCATGGTACACATGGTGCTCCCCAAACAAATGGAACGTCTCTGCCTCTTTCTGCACATTGATTAGGCTCAGCAACCCCTCCCCTTAATCTCTCTGTTATTCATTTCTGCGTAACAGGACTTCTTACCAACAACACTCTTGGCATTACTAGGCTGTCTATGAAAATGACACCATGAGTCAGGCTGCCTTATGAAGTAAGTGCTTTTGTCAAAACTGAAACATGGAAATTAGGTGGCAAAGAAAGAAGCACCAGAGGTTTCATTTCCCAGAAGAGAAGTGCACGTGATCCATGGATTCACCGCCCAAAGAAGGCAGAACAGTTACATCTGTAAAGAATTCACATTGTGCTCAAAATTAAAACAATGCATGGTGGCAGTCTAGAGTCACCAACAAGGTGAGGATGCAAGAGCAAGAGGTAAGAGCAGCCAGAAGCTCAGACCAAGGAGTTGTTTGAATACGGGGAGGGAGATGTGGCTGGAAGGGATGCTATAAACATAACACATGAGAACAGACAGAGAACATAGGCTCCTAGACCCATTCCAGCTCAGTTACTCCAGGAAAGCTGCCCAGTAAGGGGCACACTTTCATTTTACTCTTGGATTTTAAAATAAAATAAGACAAAACAAAGCAATGCTTTAGAGATAATATTTTGGAACTATGGGTTGTTGAATTTTCACATATCCACCAGAGAAAGGGGATGGATGGACCCTCACTCCCAAATGTTTTACAATAGGATAAAACATTATCAGGCTCACGAAAATTAGGAGACTTTCATCTTTATATCCTAGGACTTTCCCAACAAACATGACTTACTTGTTTTTCAGAAAATAAAGACAGAGAAAGACAATCTTGTCCTATCCTCAGGAACTGACAAGGAAATAGCCCACGAGGATCAACCCTGACACAAACGAAGCTCTCTTTTCCCTCAGTTTACCCAGGAGGACATGTGAGAAGGTTCAGAGAGCGGAAAGAGGGCTGACTTGTTGCTGCTCCTGCTCTGAAAGCAGAGGCTACACAGGGTTGGGGACCTGGTACTACTCAGCTGGAACATGAGCTGCCAAGAGCAAGCCTGGTAACATTCAGGGGACTGGGGTGGGGGTGGTGGTGAGGGAATCTGGGTGAAGCTATAGGTGACTACAGACAGCATCAAGCAATGTTTGCTTTTATCTATCTCTCACTTTGTTGCAAACAGGAAGTTGTCTTTAAAGCAGCAGGGGTTTGTGGCCTCAGTTTAAATGTATGAAAAAACAAAAACAACCCAACTATTGCTATTATTATTCCTTTAAATAATTCCCATTTTCTGGTGCAAAACTCAGGTGGTGAGACATACAGAATCAGTATTATTAACTATCCACTTACTATATAAGGTGTTTTTTTTTTTTCTTTTTTAAATGTGACTTGTGGCTAGGAGGTGGTGGACACACACACCTTTAATCTCAGCACTTAAGAAGCAGAGGTAGGTGGATCTCTGCGAGTTCGAGGCTAGCCTGGTCTACAGACTGAGTTCCAGGACAGCCATGGCTACACAAAAAAAAACCCTGTCTTAAAAAAAAAAAACAAACAGGGCTGGTGAGATGGCTTAGCGGTTAAGAGCACCGACTGCTCTTCTGAAGGTTCTGAGTTCAAATCCCAGCAACATGGTGGCTCACAACCATCTGTAATGAGATCTGACACCCTCTTCTAGATTGTGTGAAGACAGCTACAGTGTACTTACACGTAATGAATAAATACATCTTTAAAAAAAAAAAAAAAAAAACCAAAAACCAAAAACCCAAAAAGAAAAAAGAAAAAACAAAGATGACTTGTTCTAAGAACAGGAAAAACTCAGAGACAGATTTGTTATGCTTTTAAAAAATAGTAATTACTTAAAAACTATAGCTAGTGGAATTTCCTGGGAGAACAAAGACAGGTCTTTCTTTTCAAAAACAGTAAGTAAGGATAGGCTAAAAATTAAAAGGTGGATTCCAAATATAATTTCCCTCTTCACAGTATGTAATCACCCCTAAGTGGAATAAATGGTATTTAAATTTTTACATAAATATTTGTTTCATTTTTGTCAGTATCAAATCTCTTGTGTATTATATAAATAAAAAGTTGTACCATAACTGGTAATTTTTTTAGAGTAGGCAGGAAAGTTACTTCAGTATTGGGAAAAATGATGAGGCCCCAATACCAAGGAAAACATTATTCTTGGGGTTCATAAAAAAATCAAGCATTCACAAAAACCAAACAAGACAATCCCTAGCTCCTTTAAAAAAGGTTTAGTAATAAAGGGTCAAAAAAGGACCTGAGAAGGATTGCGATTATATATTACCCGCAAACAGCTGATATCAGACAACTTCACCTACTAGGTATCTGAAAGTTCCTAAGCAGAGAAACTCCCTTTGTAGTTTTCCCTACTGCCAACTTTCAAAATGAAACAGAAATTAATGGGATAAAAATACCCCCCCCCCCAAACTAAAAGCAACCTCAAACAGGAAACTAAGGCTCAGCTGCTTAGAATCACTAATTCTGCCTGGATCAGAAGACAAAGCAATCTAACAGTCCTGACAGGCAGGACTTAGCACGGAGTGCCCAGAGCTGGAATGCGTAGGAGGCCAGTGCACTGGCCAGGGCCGGGGGCTGCTCAGCTAGAGGACGGACAGGGTTTACTTGCCTGTTTGAATAATCTCATTTCCATTTATGACCTGTAATTTAACACAGTGGAGATATCACTTGCAATAGTACCTAGGCAGCTGCCTTGTTTCTCATAGGAAGAAGCCCCTCTCTGTTCTCCATCTAGTCACAGGGTGAAAGGGGCCACACTTCATATAAAGAGTCTCTGGTGCCATCACTGTGACTCCAGCGAGCTGTGAGGTTCAGGACTCGTGACTCTGCCACTTATCCGTTTGCAGTTCTGCTAGAAAAGGACTGATGTGGGCCTGTGCTTTGCAACATGAACTTACTTGCAGAGAGGGAGAAGCTGAACTCCTGACAAGGAGCAGGGGCGAGGGAGAGAGATGAAACCACCCCTGTGTACCTGAGTGTTAGCGTTCTGATAAATGATGGAATGTATCTGTTTCCAGTTTAGAAATACTTTTTACTATTATCGGTCCAGTCTGAGTATTCTTTATGGATCTACATTAGCTTTCATAGAGGAATTTATACTATAATAAAGCCTATGCGTGAGTGGCAAGCATATCACAGGTAATCAAACTCAGAATGTTCTGACCCATTACTTGAGAGTGGTCTTCATGGTTGTGTAGTCAGTGAGAGCACTGGCTTATGGAAGGGGCCTTG
>JADRCD010218160.1:0-17081 GCA_019843815.1 Montemys delectorum | reverse complement strand
TGTGTGTGTGTGTGTGTGTGTGTGTGTGTGTGTGCATGTGTATGTTGGCTGAATATATTTCTGATGCCTGTGATGGTTTGAATATGCTTGGCTCAGGGAGTGGCAGTGTTAAGAGGTGTGACCTTGTTAAAGGAAGTGTGTCACTGTGGAGTTGGGCTTTGAGACTCTTCTCCTAGCCGTATGGGAGACAGTCTTTTCCTGTTTGCTTTCAGAACAAGATGTAGAGAAAAGGCTCAATGGTTAAGAGCACTTGTTGCTCTTGCAGAGGATCCAGGTCTGGTCCCAGCACCCACATGGCAGCTCACAACTGTCTTTAACTCCAGTTCCAGGGGATTCTATATCCTCTTCTGGCCTTTAGCACCATGCCTACCTGCACACTGCCATGCTTCCTGCTATGATGATAATAAACTGAACCTCAGAACCAGTAAGCCAGCCCCAATTAAATGTCCTTTATAAGAGTTGCCTTGTCTTTTCACAGCAATGGAGAACCTAACTAATACAATTTCTGTCAAGCTAAGGGTATAGCTCAGTAATAGAAGGCTTGCCTAGCACATGCTTGGGGCCCTTAATTTGTTTTGTTTGTTTTGTTTTGTTGAGACAGAGTGTCATTGTGTAGTTTTGGCTGGCCTGGAACTCATTATGTAGACCAGGTTGGTCTCCAACTCATAGAGATCCTTGTGCCTCCCCTTTCTTGGTACTAGGATTAAAGATATGCGCACCACCAGGCCGGGCTAGGGGCTCTGTATTTTAAGAGAGAGACAGAGACAGAGAGAGAGAAAGGCAGAGAGAGAGGGGGGAGGGAGAGGGAGAGAGAGGGGGCAGAGAGAGAGGAAGGGAGGGAGGAAGAGAGGGAGAGAGAGGCAGTCAGACAGACAGATCATTTTTTTCAAAGCACTGTGGCAAACAGGATCCCATTTGATCCTCCTTATAGACCTTATAAATCAGGAAGGAAGCAATCAGCAATCCTGACTTTTTTTTTTTTTTTTTTTTTTTTTTTGGTTTTTCGAGACAGAGTTTCTCTGTGTAGCCTTGGCTGTCCTGGAACTCACTCTGTAGACCAGGCTGTCCTCGAACTCAGAAATCCGCCTACCTCTGCCTCCCAAGTGCTGGGATTAAAGGCGTGCGCCATCACCGCCGGGAGACTTTCTTGATTTAGAACCTGATGCTCAGAATTCCAGTGCTAGCCAATTTCAACCACAGGAATCAGATTTTGCCTTTCAAAGCCTTGCAGCTGTCCCAAAAACTAGAAGCCAGGAAAAGCTTTGGTTACTTGTAAGAATGTCCCTGCCCCAGGCCCCGCCCGCCCCGCCTCCGATCCCGCCCCTCAGGGTCCGGTCACGCCCAGGTGTGCTCGCTGCGCGCGCGCAGTGCCTTCTGCGGGAGGGATACCTCCGGCCGCGGCCCCGCCCTCCCCGGCGCGGCCCGCCCAGTCCAAGGGACGCGGGCTGGGCGCTGCGGTCCCGCGGAAGGGGGAGGCTAGGGTGAACCCCGCGTGGGGGCTTGTCTAGGACGTGGCGGAGGCTGGGAGCCCGAGGCCGGGTAAGGAAGCGCGCGGACCCCCGAGCCGCCATCTTGCTGCGGAGGGGCCGGGCGGGCGGGCGGGCGGGGCTGGCAGAGGGGCTGCCATGGACCGAGTGGCTTGCCCCTCGGCCTCTGAGACCCGGCCCTACCGTACGCCCCCGGGTTGGAGCACTCGGGCCTTCTCATCAGCTGCTCACCTGGGATTGGTAGAGAAATCACCAGAAAATGCCTGCCGTCCCATTGTGCAGGAAACTGAGACCCAGAAGTGAGGAGACTCGACTGGGAACGCGCAGCCAGATGCTGGCAGTGGGACTCCAGGGCACCCTGCCTCACCTGCCGAGCTTGGGAATTGGGGGAAAGACTAGCAAGCGCTTCTCTTTCTGTACCATCAGGTAAGAGCTGACCAAGAAGCATTCAGAAGCTAAACCATGGAGCCACCTGCCCGGAAAGAAAAATCCAAAGTTAAAGAACCTGCCTTCAGAGTGGAGAAGGCTAAACAGAAATCTGCCCAGCAGGAGCTGAAGCAAAGACAAAGAGCAGAGGTGAGACTAAGGAGGGAGCTCTGTATGCCTGAGCCAGCTGGAGAAGGTGCTGGAAGAAAAAACAAAACAAAAGAGAAAACTTTACTAGGGGTCCCTGCTTGTCCCCAGACATTGGTCCCTCCAGAGGTAGAGAGTCCATCCAGGTCCCAAATGGTGAAGTGGAGTCAGACACCGAGTCAGTGTCAGAATCTCAACCTGTACGGGGTCTGCAGTTGACTCCTGGCACCGAGCTTTTGTGTTAAGAGATCTGAGGAATGCATGAAAAGAGCAAAGGCAGCTATGGGTGAGAGAGGGACCAGAGTGGGAGGAGAATGCATGAAGTGCCAGTGTGACCTGTGACCCGGTACACATGTGCATTTGGTGCAGGGTAGCTAGTTGGAGGGTGGGATGGTAAAAGTCCTCACTGGAGAAGCCTGACAACCTGAGCCTGTTCCTCAATGCGTACAGAGGTGGAAGAACAGAAGGTCTACATAAAACTGACCTCCACACTTGCTGCGGCACACACCCCACCACAACAGCAGGGTTTGTAAGTGTCTGCTCATAAACTGTGGAAAGGCCCAAGCTTTGAGCCCACCAGTGTGCTTCTTTGTTCTCTCAACACTTACAGTCATTTAAAAGGCTTTAAAATGTTTACACCGCTAACGGACCACATCCAGACACTAGTATTTTAATATTTAGTATTAGGTGAAAGCTTGCTGGTCTTTTCTGCCTCTTTGTTGCGTGTGGTTTTGAGAAAATTTAAAGTACAGGAAACAGCTGGTATTCAGCTTCTCAGACTGGTTAGTGGTTAGTAGGAGTGTCGCATTTTCCTAGAATTGTTCCTAAGATAAGTAAAGCCACATATAAATGTCTCCTTTGACTGTTTCTTGTCTTACACCTTTTCTCCCTCTCTGTGGCTAAGCCCTTTTGTTCCATTCAAATAGATGAATACATTACCTGTGTCTGTATGTTTTGTTTGCATGGCATTTTAGAGATAGTCATGTTACTCTTAAGAATCTGTTTTCTTTGTTCTTTATATTGTCTACATTATAAACCTTTTTAAAAAAAGATATATTTTTCTTTTTATTTAGGTATTTTCTTTATTTACATGCAAATTTCTCCTTTCCCAGTTTCCCCTATATTTTTCATTATGCGTGTGGTGATAGGTGACCATGAGTTCAGGTGCCCTTGGAGGTCACACGAGCCCATGGGATGCCTGGAGCTGGAGTTACAGGTGGTTATAAGCCACCTGGCATAGGTGCTGAGTGTGGAACAGGGGTCCTCTGGGAGAGCGGTAAGGGCTCTGAGTCACTGAGCCCTCTCTCCAGCCCTGGACCACCTTGTTGAGGTGCCTACCCATTCCACCTGTGATGGGTGTGGTAATTATTCAGTTTTACTTTTTACAAACATTTGTGTGTGTGGGGGGGGGCCCTTGTGTAGATGCTTCCTTGGCACCTGTGCTAGGATTCCTATGAGGTATTCGACTAGAGGAATTACCAGTGCCAATCAATTCTCCTAGACATTGCCAAATGGTTTTCAGAGGAGTCCTCAGGCTCGCCATCCTGTTGTGTGAGACATGTCTTGTTCCTTTTGGTCTGACAGTTGATATTGTCAAACTTTGTTTATTGGATCCACTTATTAAATAAACATCCAGCTGCTGCTGTGGATAGGCGGAAGTTTATGGACACATGCCTTGCCAAGACAGAGAGCAGTTCTGCCTTCATAGAGCATGCATTCCAGTAATCATAGTAGCTTCAGAAGTCTTCCGGTCTATGAACAAATGTGCCATTGCTTTACCCAGACCCAAGTTGTTGTTCTTAATTGCTTTATGCTTTAGCAGGCAGTTCGAGGGGGCTGTAAGAAACAGCTCCTGCCCTTCAACTGTTCTGTGCACGCTGAAAGCTAGATGTGGGGGGCATTGTCCTGTCCATCTACGTGTCTGGCTTCCTTCCGTGCATCCTTCCCATATGATCTGGGAAAGGATACCTCTGTGGTAAAATGAGGGTGGTAGGATCCACCTCACGGTGTGATAAGGAGTTGAAATAGAAATTACATAGGTAAAGCACTTACCACAGTGCCTGGCACGCTGCAGGCGTTTGATAACCAGCAATGATCATGACCTGGAGTCACCATGTTTCCAAACAGCCAGTGTACTTTTACCATGTGAACTTAGAAGGACCAGCTGGTTGTGTCCATTTTTGCGTACTGGGATGTCAGACTGGATGTCCATGCCGGCAGCAGCTGGCACCTGTAGCTCCTCATGTCAGCCTGAGGCAGGCCTGCACATGTGTGAGCAAATGCCAAAGCAGGTGTTACTGTCTGTCCTTTACCCTTTGTGAATCCTGGACTAAGTGCTGTGACCAGAGTCCAGCTGTTCCTGAGGGCAGGCCTGTGGTCAGAGCAGTGCTTTTCTTTGTGGCCCCTTGGTTTTGTTTCTGTGGTGGTGGGGCTTAAACCCAGAGCCTGTATGTGACTGTGCTCTCCCACTGAGCCATACCCCCCGCCCAGTCTGCCATTTGCTTCCCCCACAGCTCTCTTGCTATTTTGTCTGTGTTCCCTGGAATGGAATGGAATCTTCCATAGGAGTATGCCGGCATCTCCTCAGGAAGGAAGGGGCAAAGGTGCTGTCTTTCCAGAAAGTTAGCCGTGAAGGAGGGCCGAGAGGCACAAACGGGGTTGGAGGCTCATTTGGAGTTGAAGCAGCTTATCTGTACTTATCATAGCACTGCTGTGACCCTAAGATTTGCAGACCCAAAGTCTCACCCCTGGCCTCAGATACCCTGGACATCTTAAACCTTTTCCATCCCTGCTTGCTTTCCCCTCTCTCCTACCATTGTGCCTCTTTGACTGGGAGGTCTCTAGAATGCTAGAATGTCAGTCCCGGAACAGAGAGTAACATACAGATCACAAAGGCTGGCAAGGTCAAACATACAAGGCAAAGGCTTTTATGCTTTTTAACTATAAAGAATAAATGTAATTATGTATGGTTTAAAGAAGAATAAACACCTTCATATCTACCACTCAGCCTAAGAAACTCAACTTGAAGCCAAGGCCAATAGCACACACCTGTAGTCCCAGCATTCAAGTGACTGCAGTAGATGAGTTCAAGACAAGCCTGGATAACGTAGTGAGGCCTTGTTTCAAAAAATAAAATAAAAAAAAAAAAAATGGAAGGAAGGAAGAAAGAGGAGTGGGGGAGAAGGAAATAGACCAGTAACTTGGAAGCCCCAGTACCACTTCTGGTGGTGTGCGTGTTCACATGACTACTTAAATTTTATGCTAATCATCCTGTTGCTGTTCTGTATGAACTCACTACCTCTGTAGTGTGTACTGAATAGTATTTCATAGGATAACAAAAAGTCACTTCATTTTGCATATTTCTGGATTTTTAGTCCTGTGCTACTATATCTGGCTTCAAGTTCATTTTAGTTTGTTTTGAGACAGGATCTCTCTTTAACCCTGGCTAGCCTAGAACACTTTATTATAGACCAAGCTGGCCTTGAACTCACAGAGATCTGTCTGCCTCTGCCTCCTGCGTACTGTAATTAAAAGGTGTGAGTCACCACATCCAGCCTTTTTCTTTTCTTTAAGATTTTTTTTAACTGTTATTTATGTATATTTATGTGTGTATCCCTGGAGCGTAGGTGCTAGGAACTGAACCCCAGTCCCACTGTAAGAGCAGCAGCACTCCTGACTGCTGAGCCATCTATCTCTCTGGCCCCCTTTTGCCTTTCAAGATTTCTGTTTTGTTTTGTTGAGACAGGGGCTCTATTATGTAGCACTGGCTATTCTAGAACTATGTAGACCAGTGGCCTCAAACGCACAGAGGTCCACCTATCAAGTGCCTCTCAGATAGCTTTATTGTTATGAGTGTTTTGCCTGTATGCATGTCTGTGCAGCATGTGAGTGCCTGGTCCCCATGGAGGCCAGAAGAGGACATAAAATCCCCTGGAACTAAAGTTAAAGACAGTCATGAGCCATCATGTGGGTGTTGGGACCAAACCCAGATCCTCTGCAAGAGCAGCAAGTGCTCTTAACCATTGAGCCATTTCTCTGGTCCCAAGTTCCATTTCTTAAATTGGTGGTGGACACTATATTCTGTGACTGGTTCTCTATTCCTGAACTACATTTATGTGTGTGTCATAGTACATATATGGGGGTCAGAGTGTTTTCAAGATTTTCTCCCTAGTACATGACCTGTGCCAGGTCATGCTCCCAAAGCACAGGTAGTCAGGCTGTCCCTGCATACCAATGTCTGCTGCTTTCTAGATCTGCAGTTGAAATTCCAGACTCCCTGGAGTGGCATTGAGGCCCAGACATTCTTGTCTTTTTCAGCTCCCTAGCTCCCCTGTATGTACTCCACATTAACACACTTGCAGTTCCCAGAACTGATCCTATGCTGTTCCCTCATAGCTGTCGGGTACCATCCATAAAGACCAAGCCCCATGCCTCATTGTGCTCTCTCCTCTGTCCCTGGATGGAAGCCGCCATCCTGTCCTGGTCACTGCCCACCAGGCCCCTCCTGATACAGTTGTAGCTACAGCTGCTTCCATTGCTAATGTATCTGCTTCTCTATTCAGATCTATGCTCTCAACAGAGTCATGACAGAGCTGGAGCAGCAGCAGTTTGATGAGTTCTGTAAGCAGATGCAGCCACCTGGGGAGTGAGCCAGCCTGAATCCCAGCCAGAGGGACTGGCGCCTTTGTCTGTGAGCTCATTCCCACTGTTCCACTGAGCTGGCCCATTGGAGCCTTAGAGAACTAATCAGGACCTGTGGAGACCTCTGCACTGAATTTCCTATAGGTAACTTCCACCACACTGGTGTCTACTTTCAGAATTGGCCCAGTGCTTGCTGGGTAGACTTTTCATCTAGGACAGTGGATTTTTCAAAAAGACCTTTTTTCTATTGTTTTCGAAAAATCATTGTTTCTTGTGAAACTGTGTGTCTTCCCTAAAAATAATAAAATACAAAAATGTTCATTTGTTCTTGCTTTAGAGGGCATGGCTACTCACAGAAAGTAGAAAAAAGAATGGAGTAGATGAGACTGGAGAAATGACTCAGCTATTAGGAGCACTGGCTGCTCTTACAGAGGACCTAGGTTCGGTTCCCAGTTCCCAGTTCCCAACCACCCGAAACTCCAGCTCCAGGGCATTCATCATTTTCTGACCTCTTTGGGTTCCACACTCTCACACACACACACACACACACACACACACACAAAGTCACACACACACACACACATATATACACACATAGTTAAAATAGGTCTTTAAAAAAAAAAAAAAGAGCTGGGCATGGTGTAGCACGCCCTTAAATTCCAGCACTCAGGGGGCAGAGGCAAGCCAATACCTGTGAGTTTGACATCAGCCTGTTCTACATAGCAAGTTCCAGGCTAGCCAAAGCTACAAAGTGACACCCTGTCTCAAACACAGACACATACACAGACACAAGGAAGAAGAGGAGGAATGGGATCCAATGTCCGTGGGGACAGTGATGGTGGCTTTGCCTTTGGAATAAGGACAGCTCATTAGTTTCTCCAGGGAAAGACTGCAGGAGTTGGTAGATTTTGGTAAGACAGTATGGAGGTTCTCTGGGGAGCAAGAAGCAGGGTGACAGTGGAAAGTGGGGTGATGGAGGCTTGGGGGAGAGGGTGTGAGACAGTGGCCTAGTTCTACACAGAATGGAAGCATGGGCGACAGCTGGGCCGCAGTGAGGCTTCACTGGGGATGAGCAGACTCTAGACACCAAGCAGCGCTGGCCAGTGCTCTCCAGCCCTGGTTGGCTTTGGAGGGAGGTGCAGGAGATGGAGAGTCGTGAGGAAATGAACCAGGGCTCTGCTCAGCAGCTAAAGCCGAAGCTAAGAAGGGCAGGGAGGTGCGTGTTCCCACGGCACGGATTATAACAACAGCCTGCCTGGTCTAAGCTGTGAAAAATAAAGGATGAGGTGTGGGCATACACCTGTAGTCCCAGCACTCGGGAGCCTGAGGCAGGAGGACTGGGAGTTGAGGGCCAGCCTGGGCTACATAGTGAGACCCTGCCTCAGTAAATGAGAACTGGCTGGTGTCTAAGGCTCGTGGGTTATAATTTCTATGGTTGAAACTGAGCTAGAAATATCCTGGAGAGTAGAATGTAGGGAACAGACAGGTGAGAGGCCGTTCTCACTGGAATGACAGGGCAAGGGAATTACTACAGAAGGCTGAAGAGGACGGAGGGCCAGGTCTTTGGAGTTTGCTTGAGGACTGGGAAGCTAGCTAATATACCGGGTCAGTCATAACTGAGAAGCGCCCACGTCAGTACTTGTTGGGTGACCTTGGGCAAGTCACTTGGCTTTCTGTGCCACTGTCTTCATGTCTTTTTTTGGTTTTGGTTTTTTGAGACAGGGTTTCTCTGTGTAGCCCTGGCTGTCCTGGAACTCACTCTGTAGACCAGCTGGCCTCGAACTCAGAAATCCACCTGCCTCTGCCTCCCAAGTGCTGGGATTAAAGGCGTGCACCACCACCGCCCCGGCCAGTCTTCCTGTCTTAAGGAGGAGTGTTACTGCATCTGCTTCACTTGAGTCAGTAAGATGGAAAGAACCACATCTGAAGTTCATCTGCCACACAGTAGGTGCTCAGAAAACAGCACAGCTGTGCACTAACTCTAACCCGAGTCCCTGTAAACTTTAAAAGGTGCCTGTGCTCTTTATAAGCTATGGTGGCAATGAGGTAGTCTATGCACTGGGACCACTTCCCACTGTTACTGATGTGTCTGTGTGACAATGGACAGGGAAGACTGTAAACCCTTCCCCTGTCCATCCTTGCTTCCTTCTTCCCTTCCTTCCTTTCTCTCCCTCCCTCCCCTCTCTTCCTTCTTTCCTGCCCTCCCTCTCTCCCTTCCTCCTTTCTTCCTTCCCTTTTTGCCCCTCAAAAGAAAGCAGAGAGTATATTCCCTCCTACACAACCAGATGGTAGACAAAAGGAATATGCCTGCCTCTAATGTTGTAGGTCCTGCTGATCATGGGGGTCCAGTACACACATAGATATATGTGGCTCTTTACTCCCATTTGAGCCTACTAGCCAGGGTTGAGGGGTTGAGGGGTGGGAAGCTAGAAAACGACACACACACACACACACCCATGACTGCAGTATGCTAACCGTAGCTTTGTGAGGGCAGTCCAGGCACTTGGTTTTCATCTTGGGGCTGCTGTACCAGGCCTGGAGTCAGGTTTCTGAAGGGAATGTTCAGATTGGTCCCTTAGGAACCAAACACCCATCACCTAGCTGCTTCTTAGGGGTGGAGGCATACAGTTGTCTCCACCTCAGACATGGGGCTCGGGGGTGTAATGCAAATCAACGTTTGCAGCAGGGTCACTGCAACACTGAGCAAGTGCTGGGATTTAGGGCGTGTGGCACCATGCCTGGATAAAACTAAAAGTCTTTTTTTTTTTTTAAATAGTTTTTCAAAATTTAAGAATTGTTAAATTATTCCTTTTATCCATCCTTCACAATAGAGATCCAATTAAATGATAAATTCAAGAATCTAGGGGGGAAATTGTCAAAAACAACAACAATAAAAACCTCATTTATGAAGCCTGACAACCCAGAGAATGTAAGTGGTATTTATGACAAACTTTTGAACATTTCATCCTAAAAACAAAGCAAAAACCTAGAGAAAATTACATATTACTTTATACCCTGATGATTCCGTTGGAAAATGTTTGAACATTAGGAAGGAATTAAGCTCACAGTTGTAGACCTGAATTTTCCAAAATTCCAGTTTGCATATGAAAGCTCACATTTAAAAAAAAATGTACTCAAGGCCAGGCGGTGGTAGCGCATGCCTTTAATCCCGGCACTTGGGAGGCAGAGGCAGGCGGATTTCTGAGTTTGAGGCCAACCTGGTCTACTGAGTGAGTTCCAGGACAGCCAGGGTTACACAGAGTAACCTTGTCTCGAAAAACAAAAAAACAAAAAGTACTCAAAATATTTACATGTATGTATGAGGCCACAGAGGGTGTGGGACGAAGGGGGCCACACATAGTTGGGCACAGACCAGTTGAGGCTGGAAACAAAACTTAGCTCCTCTGTCACAGGACCCAGGGCTTTGAGCTGCTGAGCTGCCTCTGCAGCACCTCAAACACACATCCCCCTATTCTCACCCTGGCAACAGAACTTTCTCTTGAAGTGACTGGCACACTCAGTTTATATACTTCAAGAAAACTCAGTCGGAATCGCCCTAGCTTGTGTGTTTGTCTTCCTGTGGGGGAAGTAAATCTTCCATGCTACAGACGAGGATGTGGGTTTATAAAGATTAAACATTTCAGTCAGGGCCAGAGTACAAAAGCAGGAGGATTCCGACACAGGATTCCACCCGGAATGGAGCAGTGCTCTGGGAGATGGCACCGCCATCTGGGTTCAGACCAGAGACCTGCCTAGGCTCCCTGACTTCATTCATGTGCTCAGCGTGTTTTCATGGCGTCCTTTACCTCTGTCCCTGGGCAAAAGCCCAGGAGGAATCTCAGAAAAACTCCTCTCTAGGAAATAAGGCACTGAATGGGGAGCTGACAGCTGAGCCCCAGTTGTTCCACACTCTGCTCTCTAGACTTCAAAGGCACACATGTTGCAGAGGAGCTCTGGCGCCACCATGTGGGGAATGGCAGAAGTAGCCAACAGTCCTGATGTCCCACCCGAAGACAGACTCTCCCTGATCATTCTCAATAAGGTGCAACTTTAGAATTACCATGTAATCGCAAGCAGTACTTCTGTCTTGTTTGAATTTTAAAAGACAAACTGGCATCTGAGTAGAGTTTAAGTGTTTGAGAATTTAGAAAAGAAACATACAGAATGAGATCTTAGAAGCCAGATTCTTGGACTTTCTGTTGGTAGACAGTCATTGTTGGATTACTTAACATGGGGTTCCTGTCTCTCTTGTTGCTGCTTCTTCAGCTCTGTGAGGGACCTGTGAGGGACAGGGGATTGAGTAGGAGCCACTCAACCCCCCTTTATTGATAGATAGACAGACAGACAGTCATCCTATCATCTGCTCTTGACTAATACACCAAGTGATACATTTAGGCTGCCAATCAACTTTTTTGAGATAAAGTCTCATGTATCCAAGGCTGTGTTTGAGTTTCAGCCCAAAGCTTACCTTGGAAACAAAAGTCTGTCCTACATGACTGACTAAAGTACCCAAAGGAGTCTGAACTCTCAACGAGGAGAAAGCAGCACAGGCTTCTGGCCCACCGTGGGCGGATGTCATTCAGGACAAGAGAGAGTGCATGCACCAAGCATATGACAACACAGGCATCCGAAAGCTTTAATGAGAACAGGCAGGTCTTGGTCCAGGATGCTAAGCGTACAGCCCACAGAGCCAGCAGGAGTGGTGACAATATGGCTTCCTCTCACTATTGCTTAGTACAAACTCCTCTGCCCCACAGGGTTTCAGGGGAGAAGATGTAGGAGAGCGACCAAGTCAGGCAGTAAAAGGCGGTGAGCGGGAATGGAGAGAAAAGCAGCAAGATAACACCTGGAAAGGGAACACAGACACTCAGTTTCATGAAGAACATCGCACGGCTCCTAACCACGCCCCATGTCCCTCACAGAGCTGAAGAGAGAGCAAACAGAGAGGCAGGAACCCCATGTGTAAGTTCAGTTTACTAAGAATATGGAAGCCCCTAACTGGAAGCTAATGCAGTCTCAGGCCCATTCTGTTGATCTCAGACCAGAAACCAGGTCCCGGCCAAGACTCAATCCAAGCTGACCAGAGCCTTTTCAGTGGAAAAAATTCCTAAATATTTGGAATTTAACATGCAATGTTAAATGCCTGAGACTGCTTACAGAGTGGCCTCGGCTCTCACACCAATAACTTTGAGTGATCAGAGAGGCTCACTGTGCCCAGACCGTGCGCATGGTCTGTGATGAATGCCCACTTTCATTCTGGAGCCTGGATCTGGTCCCTGCTAGGCAGAGGGTGCCTACGTGAGTCTCTGATGACCTTCCCTAGAAGACAGTGCATCGTGTGAATGGCCACAGTTCAGGGCTTTAGGAATTTGGAGAGTTAGTGTAACTCTCGGGTGCCCCCTGGAGTGGACTCTGAGCAGCTAGCATCTCCTTGCTGCAGTCACACCTCCTGCGCCCTCTGCTGATTTTGAATCACATCCTTCATGGGTGGGTTTGTTTTGTTTGTTTGTTTTGGTTTTTTTGTTGTTTGGTTGTTTTGGTTTTGTTGTTATTGTTGTTGTTTTTGTTCTTTGAGACAGTTTCTCTGTTATAGCCCTGGCTGTCCTAGAACTGGCTCTGTAGACTAGGCTAGTCTAAATTCAAAGATCCAACTGCCTCTACCTCCTGAGTGCTGGGATTAAAGGCATGCATCACCGCATGGTGCCACATCCTTGTGTTCTAATCAGTCTTAGCCATAAGTATGACAACATGCTGAGTCCTGCGGCCCCTCCAAGCAAGTCACTGAACGTGGATGTATTCTCAGGTACTCCCAAGATGATCTAAATTTCTGATGAAGCACGATCAGGCATCCGGACTCCATCATGGTACATCTACTTGGCACTAGACTCTGCTCTCACTAACACTTCAGCTTACTCTGGTGACTTAGAATTATATCTACCTTTCTTATGTGAAACGGGAATAACCTACACAAAGGCCTGATTCAAGTCTAAGTCTGCCTGACCTTTAAAAACTAGACATTCAGCCGGGCGTGTTGGCACACGCCTTTAATCCCAGCACTTGGGAGGCAGAGGCAGGCGGATTTCTGAGTTCGAGGCCAGCCTGGTCTACAGAGTGAGTTCCAGGACAGCCAGGGCTACACAGAGAAACCCTGTTAGCATCCAAAGGCTGTAGTGACTCATGGGCAAGTCTCAGAGACCTGTTGCCGAGCAACAGCCACCATATTCCCAGAATCCATTGGAATCACCTTTACGCGGCTGTACACGTCAGCGATGATATAAATAGGAGGAGCATTCCTTTCTTTCTTTCTCTTTCTCTCTCTCTCTCTCTCTCTCTCTCTCTCTCTCTCTCTCTCTCTCTCTCTCTCCCCTCTCTCTCGTTTCGCGCTACTGCCCCCTCTCCTTCTCTTAATTAAACCTCTTTACATGGAACTGTTTGGACCCAAAGTGTGGTGCTTTCTGACGAAATCGCTGTCACGGCCGTTCCTAACAAACCTTGTCTCAAAAATACAAAACAAACAAACAAACAAAAAAAAAACTAGACATTCAGCCTCAGTTAACAAGAATACAGAGCATTAGTAGTCTTATAACAGGAGCTGAAGTAGCCCAAGCTGGACCAAAACTTGCTAAGTAGCTGAGGACAACTTTGGACTTCTGATCCTTTTGCCTCCACCTCCCAAGTGCTTAGATTCCAGGTATGTACCACCACAGCCAGTGTATGTACTACTGGAGATCAAACCCCAGGGATCCGTGCCTACTATGAGGGTACTCTACTAACCAGGCTGCATCCCCAACCTGACCACAACATATTCTGTCAGATACCATTAGACTGTGACAGCTGACCTAACCAAAGGTCACTTCTGGGGAAAAGAATCCGTTAAGGAGGTATGCTAACGTTTTGGAAAATTGCAATTGGAGAACAGTCATTGGTATGCTGAGGTGAGGAGGCAACGTTTAAAGCCAGACTTGTCCCACATATGTGTGTGTGTGTGTGTGTGTGTGTGTGTGTGTGTGTGTGTGTGTGAAAACAGACCTTAACAAACCCAGAGTGGATTCACAGCAAAGGGACAATGGAGGAATCCCCAACTCCCAGGGATGCTTGTCTTGTTCACAAGCACACATTATAAAAGGAAAACTTCCTTCCTTCCTTGAAGGAAACCCTAACTCAGGGCAGCTCTGTGAGCATCTTCCAAGGCTGGAGCCTACACTCAGCTGCTTCCACTTGACTTTCCTCCCCCAGTATCAACTCTAGTTCCAACACTCTTAGGTCCAGCTGCTTCTCTTCATCCATCACCCCGCCGCCTTCCATCTGAACACTGGTACATTACACTCCAAGCAATGTCTGGAAGCTGCTGCTCTGACCATGTCACTTGCTGTCTGGGTTCCACCCAGGGTGTCTCGTTTGCCTTTAGGATCAAATCTCAAATCCTGCCCAGTCTGCCCACTTCACTAGCCTGAGTCTTTGTCACTGGCTTTCCACACAAGGACCAGCCACACTGCTCTACTAAGGCTTCAAGCCCCTCCTCTGCATTCAGTCACTACAAAACAGTATCCTCTGCCCAGACCGCCCTTCCTACCCATCCTTCAGATCTGACTTAAACATCCCTCCATAATGAGTTGCTGTCCTCTGAGAGCACCCTCTCCTTCCCCGCACATCAAAACAAGTCCCAGCTTGTAGTTACTTACTTGTGGGACAGAGTTTCTTTCACTCTATAGCTCAGGCTGGCCTGGAACTCACTATATTTTGAATTTGCAGTGATCCTCCAGCCTCAGCATCCTAAGAACTGGAATTACAAACACAACCACTATACCCAGCTTAGTTTGTTTCCAGTTCTTTTTTGTCGTTTTTATTTGTGAGTTTGTTTTGGTTTTCTCCCTACCTGAGACAAGGACTGTGCCTGGTTAACAGTCTGACTCCCAGTACCTGGCACATAGGCACATGCTCCCTAATTATACTGAACTCATTAACTTAGGTAGATATTATTGAGCACAGCCTAATTCTACGCCTTGGAACTCAGAGCCCAGAGAAAACAAATCCCTATGCAGGTGATATTTGTTTGGGAACTGTTGGGTAACAACAGAGTCAGTGGTGAAAGGTCCATGAGAGCAAAGCACAGGGGCAACTCTGTGGTGAGACAAAAAGGTGGGGGCAGGTATTTGAACTCACCTCCTATATAAACAATTTTTTTCCAGTTGTCCGAATCTAGGATTTCATCATGTGGGTAGCAACTCTGGTCGATCATGAAGAGGATCATGAGTGAAGCCATGCAGCAGAGAATGAATGTATTGCCTTTAGTCAGAAGGCAGGTGGAAGCCAAAACACAGGAAGCATAGGGGCAGGGTAGGCCCTTGTATCCACAGGGCCCTCCTCCTAGAGAAAGACCAAGGGTCAGCCGCTTCCTGGCTCTAGGGGCACCTATGACTTTGGGTCTCCTCTCCATGAACTGCCAATTCCCTAAGCCCAGGAGTGTGGAGGTCCTTGGGTTATCCACAAGCAGGTGCCATACAGGTTTGGGTTTGTGTTGGTTTCTGAGGGACAGCAAGCACCAAGTGGTCTACCAGGTGTACCCACACCTTAAAGGGTCCTTGAAAAGCCAGTCTGAGCTGAGGGCTGGGTTTGTACCACTTTTCTGTGTGGTCTTAGGGAAGCAGCTGCCCTCACTTTAGCACAGCTTCTCTTGTTTGGGGGAACTGGTGTGAAACAATGCTCCATACACAGATAATACCAGAGAGACACGGCTACTGAAGAAGCAGGGACCGTGTTCCCAGACCAGGGCTCTGCCAGTAGAGCCCTTAACCTCCGCAGGCTTGTGAGGAGGAAGGAGTCCATAAGTGACCCCTGGCTTCTCCTGCCCCTTGATCCCTGCCACAGTCCTAAGATGGATTGGATTCCACTCACCAGTTGAATAAAAACACAGACGGAAAGAGGTGGTTAGCACATAGATGACGGCCAGGAACCCATTCAGAGGCCCATCCACACCCAGGAGCAGAGCCGAGGCCAGGCCAAAGGTGGTGAAGACAGCAAAGTCATTCAGCTCGAGTCCTGCTTCAGAGGACAAGGTTAACACACAGGTATGTGTTCTACACCCTAGCCTCACTGTCACTGCGGCAGTGACAGTTTGCAGTGCTGGGCTCTCAGAGGGCACCTTAAGGTGGCCTAGAGGTCAAAGCCTGGGCCTCCCCTGGGCTTTGCATCTGCTGGTCCTTGTCACTCAACATGCAAGGCTGAGCACACATGTTCACAAGCCTCAGCACCTTTTTTTAGGCAATATCTTACATGGAAACTCTCAAGGTATTTTGGACCAGCTGTTTTGCCTGGGGTTGCTTCTCATCTCCTCATTGACCCTTGCCATCCTCTTCACTAAGAAAATTATAGAGGACCCTCTTCACTTAGAATGAAGGTGATCCCCAACAAACACTTGGAAAGCAAGAAAGGATAAACAGAAAAGAAATTGCTTGAGTGAGAGTGAGATCTTAACTTATAAAACTCACAATAACCATAATAACGTGCTATGATGTGTAAACATGAAAACAAAACCTTTAGCAAACTGGCATTAATCAAAAAGAAGAGTAAATGGAATTAAAACAGAGAGGCGAAGAAGATAGGAACTGAACACCAGGGCAGGGACAGGACAAGGATGGGGAAGACAGCCAGCTCAGAGGATAGATCTAGGGCATAGACAGCAGGACTTTTTCTGCTATTCGTATGGGCATGTGCACAATTGGGAGAAACCAAAGGAGGCCTGCCTGATGTCAGAGGATGGGTGGTAACCAGAGATGGATGCTCCCCATGGTAGGGATGATGTGGGCCTGAGGTCTGGACTCACCCAGTTTGTGGGAGATGTTGAAATGTCTGGTCATCGTTCCTATTGCAATGTCTAACAGGAAGCTGATCAGAAGCATCCAGGAAGCACAGTGGAATTTCCTAGAGAGCAGGCCAGCAGGGCAGCTTTTTGTAGTGCCCATGAGACAAGTCCCCCACTCAATACCCACTCTCCACAATCCCTACCCCCCACCACACACACACACGGACACACAAGCGCATTCTCTGTACTCACAGCCCTTCTGGATACTATGCTTTAAATGTTTCACACACACCTTCATACATGGCTCTATCCCCCTCAAAGTCCCAGCACATGGTGGCTTCATGACCCCTTCCCCACAGTAGTCACCACAGTCCCTTCCAACCCTTAAGTCCCAGGTGTATTTGATGGCATGGTTCCTTCCTGTTTCTTAGTGCAGCCTCTACCACCACCTCACTGACTTTTTGGCTAAATCTCTAGATGTCTCTCTAGGTTTTTTTCCTCCACTTGTAAAATGAAGGATTTATACTAAGCAGTTTCCTCTCCTTTCTTTCATCTGTGGTAGTTTAGGTGAGGTTCCC
>JADRCD010218159.1:51229-70302 GCA_019843815.1 Montemys delectorum | reverse complement strand
TGTGTGTGTGTGTGTGTGTGTGTGTGTGTGTGTGAGATACATGTATATAAATATACACACTCAGGGTCAGCATGGCGTCACTATCTCCTATCATTCTCTGCCTTGTTGCCTTGAGACAGGACGTCTCACTTTCTAAACCAGAAGCTCCCCATTTTGGGTTATACTATAACTACTCATCAAATTCTCAGGATATGCACTGGCTGAAATTTTTGATTCCCACATCAACAATCAATTTCATATCTTTTCCTAGGTGATAATTCATATCTACTTTAGTAACTTTGTCGACTACAATGGCTACCCTAACACTCCCTCGTCAGTTCACATTTATCGTTTTCTGGGGAATCTCCCATGAATATCATGACAGAATTGTTTAAATTCTGGACTGTTCAATATATGGCTAGCTCTATCTGTTGGTATAATTGAAGCATTGTACTTCTGAACGTAGATGTCTTGTATCAATGCTCACAAGAAATCTTCATGACTGAAAGTAAACAAAGCAGCCAAATGAACAGGGTAGTTCATTCTAGGAGGGCATCTGGCTTTGGTGTTCAGACAGCCTAGTGCTTCCCCATTGTACTTAAAAATCAAGTACCTGGGCTGGAGAGATGGCTTGGTTGTTAAGAACACTGATTGCTCTTCCAGAGGTCCTGAGTTCAATTCCCATCAACCACATGGTGGCTTACAACCATCTGTAATGGGATCAGATGCCCTCTTCTGGTGTGTCTGAAGACAGCTACAGTGTACTCAATATACATAAAAATAATCAAGTACCTATGTATAGTTCATGCCATTTCTCCCAGCATCTCTGCAGTAGAATAACTATCCACATAATAGCAATCTATTTTTAGTCCCCTTCCCTCCTGGAGGTAGAAAGGTTTTGCTCTCACGGGATTCATGTACATTCTAGATATGTGTTTGCCTTTTTCCCCCAACATAATTTCAACAGCACCACACTCCAAGGAAGCTGTGGGATGCTTTACAACATTATGTTAAATCCAGGCACTCATTTTATGATAGTCTAAGTGAGACAACATTATTCACGTGACAATGAGTTCCAAAACAATGTGTAACATCCAAAGTTGCCAGCTTGGTACAGAGTTGGAATGAATGCAAATAATGTACCAGCACGGGGTTACATCTCATGGTGTCAGAGTACTGTCTGCAGTACGTACTTTGGACCAATGGCCCATTATGCGGTGCCACTTGTCTGTTGTTAGAAAACATGGGTTCAAGAATAAGAATAAAATGGTATGTCACCATCTCTTCTAATGACACACATGAGGAGCATGTGTAAGCATTGGATAGTTTTAAGTCCTCCTGACAGATTGCCAAAGGGACTTACGCTGCTGGCGGGGTGACTAACTAAGATTATCAGAATGTGCCAAAGCAGCTACATAAGGGAGTACAAGTGAGTATATCTGAAATTCCAACCATTTGTGGGAACATCTCTGAGTACCTTCATTATGGCCACTAAAAAAAACAAATTAGTAGCTACAGTGACCCCAACCTGAACTAATTACAGTAACCAAGAGTTTTGACAATGCAGGATTAAGACTCTGGGTGTTCCCACTACACAAGCATCTTGATTAAAAGAAGTGCTGGCCAAGGGTAACTGAAATGTAGAATAGCTAAGAGAGAGGAGAGAAATGCAAGGACTGATACAGCAGTTCCCAAATCAACCCAGAACCAAGACCCAACGTAAGTCAACACATGAGTGCAGCAGATAGCTCTCTTGTACTTTGTGGGGGGAAATGTGAGGTCAACATTCAATAGTGGCCCCTAGAATTTCTCAGTGGAATTAGGGTCTGTTTCTTCACAAAAGTAATTTATTTGATAAAGCACCTGTTATTGGCTTTCTTTCCTTTCCTGCTTCATATCCTCTCTCTCCTACCAGTGTCTTCTACATTGCCTCCCAGATAAAGAATTAGCTCTCAAGTCTGTCTCGGGGTTTACTCACAATACAGCCAAAACATACAACATGGTATTTGATTGGTTTTTTTTTAAACTTTTATTGCATTATGATGAGAAAAGTTACATGATTTCAATTTATCTGAATTTGTTAACATTTAAAAACATATTTTAAGTAAATAGTATTAAATCACATTCTTGTTTCCCTTTTGTACCCCCACTCCTCGCAGAGACCCCCCTTCAATACCTACAATATCTTTTTTGCCATATTCCTTAAAATTTATAAAATATTATAAAAATACAAATAAGTATTATAAAAGTTGTTTGATATAAAACAACAATCAATTTAACAGTCTTATGTAGATGCTCGTCTACAGCAATAGGGAAAATACATTTTTCTCAATATAAATTTTAAATAACTCCAAACATATTAACTGTATACTTCAAAATAATACATCACTACTCTTATTTTCTTAAATGAACATAAATATATAAAGTCTTTTTGTTTGTTTTGTATTTAGTAGAGTTTAAAATCTTGGCTCTTACTGTGGTACAAGCCCAAAATAAGAACAATTTTTAGACATTGGATTTCATTGTAATAAGGCTACACTTCAATGACCCTCACATCACCAAAGGATTTTACCTCCATCATAGCTAAGCTGAAAGTTGATAGTTCTGCTGCACCAAGAAATGAATTGTAGGCTCGATTTTTGAATACAGACTTCCTGCTATGGTCAAAGCTATTTGATTTGAGTGAGTGACTTTATTCTCAGGCCACAGAGAACAGGTTACATTCATTTAAGAAATGGTGTAGGTATTAAGATGGTCTATCCATAAAGTCATTCACCAACTGATTCAATGAACAATGGTGGCACAGACATTAGGTGAGGGTAAGAATTTGGTTCATTAGTTGTGATAATTTGGAAAAGCATTCATCTCAAAGAAAGAGTAACTTATAAAGTCTTCTTCTTCAAACTTGATACAAGAGTTACAAATGTCAGGCAAAGCATTCAGTCTCAATCTTTGTTGTTCTCTTACAAGCAACCTCTCTAGTTAATGATCTGTGTTTCTTTTGGGTATATAAACACTTTTGAAATATATAAGCTGTTCTGAAAACCATAGTATAGTGTAAAGACATGAAATAAACAATACTACTAATAGAGAGGCTGAGACAGGAGAAGCAAGATTTCAAGACCCTTAGGTTGTACACAGCCAGACACTGTCACAAACAAGCTGAAAGTGTATATAGATTGTACGTTAGACCTATTTCTCCAATTACCAAATTAGAGAGACCATTGAATGACAATCAACAAATTTCTAATTCCTCATATTATTGGATTTCAATCGATTAGGATATGTTGGTAATATTAATTTTCATATTAATGTATTAAGAAAAAGTAATTGTTACTTCATGTTTTTGTTGTAAGAGGTGGAATTAGGGTTGTGTGGATTTGTTGAAAGATTACCTTCTTGCTTCTTCTGGGGTGTAGTTTTGCTCCTTATGTTGATGTTTTCCATCTATTATCCTTTGTAGGGCTGGATTTGTGGAAAGATATTGTTTTGTCATGGAATACCTTGTTTTCTCCATCTATGGTAATTGAGAGTTTTGCTGGGTACAGTGGCCTGGGCTGGCATTTGTGTTCTCTTAGGGTCTGTATGACATCAGCCCAGGATCTTCTAGCTTTCAGAGTCTCTGGTGAGAAGTCTGGTGTAATTCTGATAGGCCTGCATTTATATGTTACTTGACCTTTTTCCCTTACTGCTTTTAAAATTCTTTCTTTGTTTAGTGCATTTGGTGTTTTTATTATTATGTGTCGGGAGGAATTTCTTTTCTGGTCCAGTCTATTTGGAGTTCTGTAGGCTTCTTGTATGTTCATGGACATTTCTTTCTTTAGGTTAGAGAAGTTTTCTTCTATAATTTTGTTGAAGATATTTGCTGGCCCATTACATTGGGAGTCTTCACTCTCTTCTATACCTATTATCCTTAGGTTTGGTCTTCTCATTCAGTCCTGGATTTCCTGAATGCTTTGGGTTAGGAGCTTTTTGCTTTTTGCATTTTCTTTGACTGTTGTGTCAATGTTTTCTATGGTGTCTTCTGCCCCTGAGATTCTCTCTTCTATCTCTTGTATTCTGTTGGTGATGTTGCATCTATGATTCCTGATTTCTTTCCTAGGTTTTGTATGACCAGGGTTGTCTCTCTTTCTGTTTTCTTTATTGTTTCTATTTTCATTTTTAGATTCTGGATGGTTTTGCTCATTTCTTTCACCTGTTTGATTGTGTTTTCCTGAAGACCTTTAAGGGATTTTTGTGTTTCCTCTTGAAGGGCTTCTAGCTGTGTACCTGTGTTCTCTTGTTTTTCTTTGAGGGTGCTATTTATGTCTTTCTTAAAGTCCTGTATCATCACCATGAGAAGGGATTTTATATCTGAATCTTGCTTTTCAGTGTAATGGTGTGTCCAGGACTTGCTATGGTGGGAGAAGTAGGTTCTGATGATGCCAAGTGACCTTGGTTTGTGTTGTTTATTTTCTTACACTTCCCCCCCCCCGCCCCCGCCATCTGGATATCTCTAGTGCTACCTGCCCTTGCTAAATCTGACTGGAGCCTGTCCTTCCTGTGATCCTGGTTGTGTCAGAACTCCTCAGAGTCAAGCTGTGTTTGTGGGACTGGGTGCAAAGATGTTGGTTCCTCCTCACCTCTGATCCTGGGTGTGTCAGAGCGCCTGTCAGTGGAGCTTCCTCTGGGTATTGTGGGACTGGCTGCAGAGTTTGCGCCCAAGGTCTGCTCTCGATACCAACCCAGACAGACTGGGCTTGATTGGTTTTAAGACACCAGTTTCCCAAATCCCATTTTAATATCTCAGCAAGTCTGATCACCTTTACAGTTGATATTCACTCAATGGGCTGTTTTTATTGTTTTTCTAAATGAGTCACAATAGACATTGGTGGACATTATAACTTGTGATATATTAGAGTCAATGAATTGCACATATTATTGTACATTCCACAAACTTCCAGGATTGTGCAAACTCTTATATGAAGAGAACAAATGTCTATCTGACCGGCCATGTCCCAAGCAAGGCCCAGGAGCTTTTGCTAATAGTCTAAAAGAGTCTTCAAAATGACTTTTCAATCTATGGATGTTCCCATTTCAGAGACAAAGAGACTGGAGTGAAATGAATCCAGTAGCTTCCTTCCTCGGGAGGTGATAAACTCGATTTCTTCACTGCCTTCAACTGCTTAGAAAATCAGTTTGTATGAAGGGTGTATGAGTGGAAAGAGATGGGCATTTCCTGGTTTTCCTTTTCCTTGTTGAAAATACTAACAAATTGTTTTTAAAGTATGATCAAATATTATATTGAGATGAAGAATCAGGTATTAACACATGACTAACAAGTGAATATGTTGGCACAGCCTCTTTAGAAAATACTGGACAGTAATCAGTAAAACATGCTCTTCAGTGCACATAAGACTTAGAACTTCCACTTTTAAGGGTATGTTCCAGGTAAGTAGTGTCATGGGTATACAGTAAGGGTGCTTCCTGCAGCATTGCCTATAAAGTAAAACTATGATAACATTCAAACATACATCAATGGGAACAGTTTTTTTTTTATGAGTTCTGTTCTTATGAAAGAACACTGGACAGATGGTTTTGTGGGCAAAAGTGCTTGCTGCCAGGATGAACAACCTGAGGTGATGTGAAACCCATGTGATATAGGAAGAGAATCAACTCACATGTTTTCCTTTGGCCTATCCAGGCACAGTGTGACCTGATCTTGCACATGTGTGCACACAAATACACACACACACACACACACACACACACACACACACACACACAAAATAAATAAAAATAAATAAGGGGGCTAGAAAGATGGCTCAGTATTACTGAGCTCTTACTACTCAGAGGACCCAAATATAGTTCCCAGCTCTCACATAAGGCAGCCCACACCTGTCTATAATTCCAGCTCCAGTAGATCTAACACTTTCTGGCATCAATGGTCATCTGCACACATGCATGTTACATATAAACTCAGGCAGGCATATGTATACACAGAGATAAAAATAAGTAACTCTAAATACATTTTTTCAAAGAAAAGAATAATGTGCCAATTAAAATGATTAAATCCACACTCATCAGTCTTGATAGAGTCTCAAAACATAAATTTAAAAGGAAGTTACAGCATGATCATGGTCATCCTTAGAGAAAACATTACAAGATCAAAAGCTACCGCACATTACATATGAGTATACATATCTATGTAAAGGTATTTTAGGAAATAGACAGGCTGATTCTAGATAAGTCTCATGACAGTAGTTGCCTTGAGAAAGCAAAGGGAGAAACTGGAGTCAGTAATAAAGGCAAAGGGGTTATTTATGATACAATTTGTAGAACTTTCCCAGTGATAACCTACTTGGATATCTTTTATATAAGCACACACATACACACAGGGGAAATGCAAAAACAAATGCAGGAAGAGTATTAATTCTTATTTATTGGTAGACAAGAATGTGTACTGTTGATTTTCATAAGTCTGTCATCTCCTTTCTTTCTTTCTTTCTTTCTCTCTTTCTTTCTTTCTTTCTTTCTTTCTTTCTTTCTTTCTTTCTTTCCTTCCTTCCTTCCTTCTTTCCTTTTTTCTTTCTTTCCTTCCTTCTCTCCCTTTCCTCTCCCCTTGTACTAGCTGGTTTTGTGTGTCAACTTGACACAGGCTGGAGTTATCACAGAGAAGGGAGTTTCAGTTGAGGAAGTGCCTGCATGAGACCCAGCTGTGGGGCATTTTCTCAATCAGTGATCAAGGGGGTAGAGCCCCTTGTGGGTGGTGTCATCCCTGGGCTGGAAATCTTAGGTTCTATAAGAGAGCAGGCTGAGCAAGCCAGGGGAAGCAAGCCAGTAAGAAACATCCCTCCATGGCCTCTGCGTGAGCTCCTGCTTCCTGACCTGCTTGGGTTCCAGTCCTGACTTCCTCTGGTGATCAACAGCCATGTGGAAGTAAGCTGAATAAACCCTTTCCTCCCCAACTTGCTTCTTGGTCATGATATTTGTGCAGGAATAGAAACCCTAACTAAGACACCCCTCCTCCTCTTCTTTTCTCCTCCTCCTCCTCTCCCCCTCCCTCCTTCTGCTTCTGTGGAAGGTAGATGTGAGCATGGATGCCTTTGGAGACCAGATGAGGGAGTCAGATTCCCTGGAACTGGCATATTGGTTGTGAACCTCCTGACATGGGTGCTGGGATGCAGACTCGGTCTTCTACAGGAGTAGCAGGTGCTCTGAGTCATTTCTCCAGACCCTCCAGTTGCTTCAAATATAAATTAATATAGCTAGCTAATGTCTTTCTAATCAAAAGTGACCATCTATTTTTCTTCATGGTTGTGATATCTTGTAAGATGCAGTAAACACTCATGTTAGATGTGAAATATAATGAGCTCTTGAGTTGTTTACTTAAGTAATTTTAAATTATCCATCATGTGTACCAAAATAGCATGCTGCTACCCAAAGGCTCTGTGAAATCTGAGACTCATTTGGTACTAACACCCTCATTATATATCCTCTAGCCATGGAATTCAGCCCACTAAAAATCTATTAATACCTGTTGGATGTGCTCTTATTGGGAATGTAACTGCATATGTTTTGTGTCAAGAGAACAGGTTGAACTAAAATTCAAAATTTCTGTTTCCAGTAACTATCCATTAATAAATAGAGATCAGCTCAATCCTTTATTATCCATTCACTCACAAATTTAGTTTGAATATATCCATGCCACTTTCATAGGCTGTCTATATACAATAGTCAAAACTCAGCTTTCCCACTGAGCTCATACTCTATATCATAAAAATGATAGGAAATTATCAAAAAAGCAAATAAATACGTAAGAGCCCAAGTCATGGCAAGTACTGTGAAAGACAGGGAGATGTAAAGAGATGCTGACATACTTGGCATCAGAACCCATTTTCTTCACCTTCCTTTTAATACAAAATCTCTAGTATTAATTAATGAAGCTACCCAATGAGAAATGACATTTCCCAGTTCTCTTGCAGCTAGGTGTATATATTCAGGTAATAGAGTGAGTGAGTGTGACAATGAGTTCCATATCACCTTGCAGAGACAAAACCATTTACCTTGAGTTTCTCATCCCCATTGAGTTTCTCTACCTAAAAAGTCAAAACCATTAGATCGCCCTCAGAAGCTACCTGGATAGAATGACAGAGGTGTCCTCATGTCCCCTGGAATGGCAGATAAGAAATAAATTTGCATTATGTATATGCCACACTTTTGCTTCCCTTTCATACTTACTTTGTCCCTTTACTGAGATACCAAAAATGAGTATTTTTTTCTTTTCTTTTTTTATTTTTGAACTGGTTATTGTAGCAGAATTGTCCCCCCAATTAATTTAAATACTAATACAATAAGAAGCTTGTGATTGGACAGGAAAAGGAAAGCAGGAGAGAGGAAGAGAGGAGAAGGAGGAAGATGGGAGAAGATGGATGAAGAGGACAAACCTTATCCATGTGGCTTTATGTAGCCACAGGTAGCTATGAATATTATAAAATGATAGAATAATTGGGATAACTTATCTGATCTAGGTGGGTAGCTTGTATCATTATCAATTGGCTCTGAAATTATTGTGTGGGTATATTGTGAATGAGAATTTATTGATTATAAAACTGATGGATAATTATAAGCTTCTAGAGTTTTGATTTACTGGGTCAAGGAGATTTGTGACAGCTAGCCTCAGGGACCACAGGAGCAGAGAGTAGCTAGCACTAGCTCTAGTGCTTTTTTAATATTTCCTGCTACAGGTTATTTTATTTATTTATATTTCAAATGTTATCCCCCTTCCCAGTTTCCCCTCCACAAGCCCCCTATCCCTTCCTCCCTCCCCACTATCTCTATGAAAGACAAGTATTTTTACTGAGTCATCCAGAAAGGCCTCTCTGAAAAGGTAGGCACTGGAGCAGAGAGTTCACAAAAATGAAAGGGTGATGCAAAGATGCTGAAGGAAAGAATCTTGGACAGGAGCGATAGAAACTCTAAGGTGCTAAGGCTGGAATGTGCTCAACCTGTGTGACACTGAAAAGGCCACCATGACTAGTGTAGTGCAGGATAAAGGAATATGAGCTAGGAAATAACATGAGAGCAGTAGGCAATAGTCAGTCTCATAGCTTTTAATATTGTATTGAGCATTTACATTTTCCTGTTATGAGAAGAGTTTAGAATAGTAGAGCGATGAAAGGTTGGTACAAAGTTGTAAAGAGTCACTTGGCTGTAAGTATAGTAAATGGTGGGAAAGGATTAGTCGGGAAGTATGATAAATGGTTTGGAGTGGAAACAACGGTGGTGTCCTCAAGCAGAGAGTTGGGTATATATGTGATGTAGAAGGTTCTGGATGCACTGGGAAGACTGAGTCACAGGGATTAAGGATGGACTTGAAATTTAGGGTCTAATAAACTTGGTCCTTACTAAGATGGGAAAGAAATAGATTAGGAGGCATTAGTGGTGTGGCATTTCTTAGTTCTTGTTTGGATGTATTAACTATGAGATGACAGTACAATGAAGATATTAATCAGGCAGTCAAATAACACAAGTCTGAAACCTCAACAAAAGCCAAGCCTGGGAATATAAATCCAAGAGCCACTAGTATATGCATGCTATTTAATGCAATGGGATTGCAATGAAAGAAAAGGGGGCAGCCAGATAATTAGGAGGTAGTAGGGAGAGATCAACAGTCCAATAACTATTGCATTTGCATTGCTGAGTACGAGTCTCCTGAAAGATTTGTTTCCAAGATATAGATTGATGGAAAGATCATGTGGCAGAGGAGATAGAGGAAGGAGGTGATGTATCTTTCAAGTCTTAGAGATGGCACTAGGGTATGGCATTCTTCTGGAGTTGGTCACTACTTTAGAATACTATCCTGGTAAGAAGGAGAAATTCCAGAAATTTTTTGTCCTTTTTTTCTATGATTATCCTCACTTCTTAGATCAGAGAACCACAATAGGGACTCTGCCAGTCCCTGGGTACACACATCTAGCTCCCTAGCCAGGATCTTGAAAATAACCATGACATGAATCACAGTTGGTTCAAACTATGCCTTGCAGAAGCTTCAACTATACCAAAGAACAACATCCAAAATTTACCTACTCAGTGTCATCCTGAGTGTTGCCAAGAGCTACAACATATGACAGCCTGGTTCTTACCACTGACAAACTACAAGCTGAGGAGCAATGAGGACTAAATCTAGCTTCTCTTCCAACCACCAAGCTACAGCAGCGACTGCTGGAGTGTTCATTTCAAAGCTGCTGGGAAACAAACTAGAAAGTGGTCAACTAACCACTGAAAATCTTCAGTGCTTTTTAAACCCACTATGAGTCGTGAGGGACTAAAAGACAACTTCAAAGAGGCCAATACATCAGGCTCATTTGACAGATGGGCTATTTGACAAACTGTATTCAGAGAAATGACCTTGAGTTGCAAATTGTATATCAATACCATTTACCTGTTTAAAATCATAGTGGGATGCTTTTATGTAGGAATGACACGGGACAGGACCACACAGATCTCAGTCATAGCCAGCTCTGGCTTGAGCTGCAGCCACCTGAGTGAACACACCTTTCCCTAGCAATCAAGATAGAGATATTTGCTACCTGGCTTGTCTCTTGTGAGAATTCATATAATGTATATAGAGGGCTTGAATACCTAGCTCACAAGATATATATATGAATAATTATATGTATAATTATTCTTAGTTACATATAATATATTACATATTAAAAACAGAAGTGACCCAAAATATTTTAACTATATGCAAACTATCAGTGTTCACATTTTAATTTTGTCTTTAATCTCTTAATACTCATGATCAGAGTATTATGTCCTTCTTGTACAGGTGACAAAAGTGTGGAGAGGTTACACTTTTTAAAAAGCCATGCACAGTAACAACATGACAAAGTCAAAATATAAACACATGCCTGCTAAAGATATAGAATGTGTATTCCTGAGAGATGGTAGTTCTCCACCAAGAGTATATTTTCCTAAGTCCTTCTCAACTCTCATGCTATGCTTGTATGAATCATCACAAAGAATTAAACTCTCCTCTGGCCCATATGCCCATGATGAAGCTAGTCCTCCGCTTCACATGTTTATCTACAAAAAAAATTAGAATGAAAACAGTGTTTACCACACAGCTCTGTTGTAAGCATTGCACACATTTCACATACACAATTTGTCGTGCAGTGCCATAGGCACAACACCGGAGATGCTGTTGTCGATGTTACCAACTACTACCTATTAAAGTGACTACTCATTTTTAGTCTCATCTCAGATATTTCTGTCTTTTCTAACCCTTCCCTGATCCACTCATGTCTACCTTTAGGTTAAACTTAGCCTTCTGTGGATCTGCAGTGGTTACTGACTTGTTTCTATATCCTGCATGTTGTAAACACTGTTGCCGTGAACATGGAGTGAGTTATAGCACTGATATCTTGCTGTCAGTTCTTCAAATTGTATGTGTAGGAGGGCCTGAGTTTGGTTCTCAATATTCATGTTTGGCAACTCTCAACTATCTTTAACTTCAGTTCTATGAAAACCAACTTCCTCTTCCAGACTCCAAAGTTCCATGCACTGACATGTGCACATAAATACACAGACATACATATTACACATAACTTTAAAATAAAATATTAATATAAAGAGTGATTATGTACATGGGATTGCTTGTCACAGAATATTTCTGTTTTAATTTTTGAAGAACCTCCACATTAACTTCTAAAATCTGTGCCATCTCATATTCCTACCAATTGTGCAAGCATTTCAACTTCTTCACAGCCTGATACTTGTTATATTTTTATAGAAGCTAGGATTAAAAAGCATGAGTGACATCTCATTAGTTATGATTTGTCTTTCCCTGGTTGTTAGCAATGTTGAATATGTTTGTATACTTGGTTGTCTATATATAAAAGATTACTGTTCAATCCTTACAAAGGAAGAAGTTGACTTTTACAGAACCACATAGATGAATGTGGGCAACTTGCTAAGCATTTCCTAGAGAACAGTTCTCTAATTCTCTAGTCAGGATTCTGTAGGGCAGTGGTTCTCAACCTTCCCCAATGCTGCAACCCTTTACCACAGTTCCTCATGTTGTGGTGACCTCCAAAACATAAAATTTTTGCTTATGTTTCATAATTATACTTTTGCTCCTGTTATTAATCATAATGTAAACTTGTGTGTTTTCTGATGGTCTTAGGTGACCCCATGAAAGAAGGGTGGTTCTACTCCCAAAGGGGTTTACCCACAGGTTAAGAATCACTACTACTCTAGACAAACAGAATGAATATATATGAGATTTATTGGAGTGGATTACAGGCTGTGGTCCAGATAGGCCAACAATGATTGTCTTCTGACAGAAAGTCCAAGTATCCAATAGTTGTTTTGTCTAGTAGGCCAGATGTCTCAAGTGATCTTTGGTATATACCACAATGCCAAAGCAGTAGGGTCTAATATAAGTGAAGGAATAAACTTGCCAGGGGGAATGAGGGCAAGCAGGCAAAGAGTAGGAGCTTCCTTCCTTCCTTCCTTTACATAGATAGCCATCAGAAGGTGTGGCCCAGATTTAAGGCAAATCTTCCCACCTCAAATGATCCAAACAAGAAAAATCTCTTACGATTATACACAGAATCTTGGGTTTTAGTTAATTCCAGATGTTGTCAAGTAGACAACTAAGAATAGCCATCCCACTAAGTAAGATGCTGGTCATACAAGATCAACTACTGCATAATCATGATTTTTCTTATATGTGGTCCAAAAAATAGACAGAAATAGATAATAGAATGCTAGCTATCAGTGGATGGGAAGAGGGGCATAGAGTGGTTTTGTTCAATATATGTAACATTGTACCTAGAAAAATGAATATGTTCTGGAGTTCTCCTGTCCAACGTAATTCATTGTTAACAAAGAAGATTAATAGTGGCCAAGAGTACGAGACATGCCCCACTCCCATTGCCGATAGTCCAACAAGAACATCAAGCTATACAACCATAGGTATATGACAAGGACATAGCTCAGACCCATACAGGGTTTGTGTTTGTCAATTCAGTCTCTGTGAGTCCCTATTATCCCTGACTAGTTGATTCTGTGGATCATGTTTTTATGGTGTCTATAGTTCTCTTCTCCTCCTTCTATGGGGTTCTCCTGGCTCTGCCTAGTGTTTGGCTGTGAGTCTTTGCATCCACTTCCTTCCATTGCTGGATGAAGCCTTTCTGAAGAAAAATGGGCTAGACACCAATCTATGAGTATAACAGAATATCATGAGGAATCATTTTAATGACTTTTCTTTTGTCGATAGTGTTTGGTTCTATACTGAGACTCTAGGTTGTCCTGCCTCTGGTTCCTGGCCATCCAGTGTCAGGCATGGGCTCCCTCTCATGGAATGGACCTCGAGTCATGGGTTGGCTACTCCCAACAAGTTTTGCACCACCATTGCCCCAGCACATCTTTCAGGCAGGACAGTTTGTATGTCAAAGGTTTCATGGCTAGGTTGATGTACCATTCCCATAGCTAGGAGCCTTGCCTGGCTATAGAAGATGGTCATTTGGGGATCCATATTTCCCTATTACTAGAAAACTTCACTAGGGTCACTTTCACTGATTCCAGGGAGTTCTACTGTGCTAAGTTTCTACATCACCCCCAAATGTCTTATAATTCCAGTCATCTCACCCATTATTCTCTCCCTCATGTTCTTATACCTACACTCACCTAGTCCACTGGTAAAATCTATTTTATTTCCTCATCTCAGGGAGATCCATGCATCCTCCCTTGATTCTTCCTTCTTGCTTAGCCACTCTGGATCTGTGATTTGTAGCATGATTATCCCTTGCTTAACAGGTAATGTCACTTCTAAGTGAGTACATGTCATGTTTGTCTTTTTGATTCTGGATTACTTCACTCAGGATGATCTTTTCTAATTCCATCCATTTGCCTGAAATTTTTCATAATGACACTATTTTTAATAGCTAAGTAATCCTATGCTGTGAAAATGTACCACATATTTTAAGTCCATTATTTGATTGAGGGATATCTAGGTTGTTTCCAGTTTCTGGCTGTTATGAACAAAGCTGCAATGAACATGGTTTGAACAAGTTTCCTTGTGGTAGAATGAAGCATCCTTTGAGTGTATGCCTAAGAGTGTTATAGCTGGGTCTTGAGATATATCAATTCCCAATTTTCTGAGGAACTGTCATATTGATTTCCATAGTGGCTATACTAGTTTGCACTCCCATCAGTCTTAGAGAGTGTTTCTCTTTGCTCCACATCCTTGTGTCTTGTATCTTAGCCATTATGACAGGTATAAGACGGAGTCTCATAGCAATTTTGATTCACATTTCCCTGATGACTAAAGATGTTGAACATTTCTTTAAGTGCTTCTCGACCACTAGAGATTCTGTTGAGAATTCTGTTTAAATGTGTACCCCATTTTAAACTGGGTTATTTCATTTTTTGATGTCTACTTTCTTGAGTACTTTATGTGGTTTGGATATTAGTCCTCTGTCAGATGTGGACTTAGTGAAGATCTTTCCCCATTCTGTAGGCTGCGGTTTTATCCTTTTGACCACATCCTTTGACTTACAGAAGCTTTTCAGTTTCATGAGGTCCTATTTATTGATTGTTGCTTTTTTGTTTTTGTTTTTGTTTTTGTTTTTTGTCCCTGTGCTATCAGTATTCTGTTCAGAAAGCTGTATCCTGTGCCAATAAGTTCAAGGCTATTCCCAATTTTCTTTTTTATTAGAGTCGGTGTATCTAGTTTTATATTAAAGTCTTTAATTTTTTTTACATAAACATACACCCTCACACACACACAGGGACATGGACACAGACACAAGGAATCTTGCAGATGTTGTCTGTCCATATGAACTTGTCTGTAGTGATGGTAGCATGAATGCATACATCTTCCTAAGCTCACCAAGGCCCAGGCATTCATACAGGGAGTTTTCCTTACCTACTGCACCTCAATATACAGGAAGAAATTATACTTTCTTCCTCTTACTGCAGGTGGCTACTAGCATTGGCCTGCTGCCTTCTCTTAGAGTACTCCTGCATGGGTATGCTTCCAAATAGACACTGGATGACCATGTTCTGTGTATCTCCTCAAAATGCTTAACATGAATTGGCCAATATTCTGAGAGCACATATCCTTCCTTTCTTTTCATCAATCTCTCACATCCAATAAACTCAGAAAAATGCCAGAATAGATTATATTCTGTTAAAGACCAAGGCTATCTCACTTCAATCAAGTAGATTTTACTAAACCTTTGACAATACCAATAACTTCTAATAGAACTTTAAAATGTATAAGGTCCACTCACCTTCACTATCCATCCACCTTATCGTTCATTTTTGAGAATCCCCGTCACCTCTATGTGCCAAGGATGCAAAACAGAAAAAAGGTCACCATCCTTGTTACTGAATGATGCTCTGAGATGGCAATCTGACCCTTTTCCTCCTCAATCCTTGTCATGTCTTGAAGGAGAAATGTGTCTCCCACACCCCAGTCTCATGTAGTTGGTTCCTACTTGTAACACTCTTTTGCCTATCTATGGAAATTTTGAATGTGCGGCCTCACTGGCAGCCATTATATTCATCCCTTTGAAGGTGACACTAACTCTTCTGTTTGGTGCCATAAAAGAAACAGCCATCACAAGCTCTGCTACCACTAACCAGTCTTCTCCTCCCTCTATGTCTTCCCAGGATGGGCTGTGCCCTCTAAACTGTGAGACTAAGCAAATGTCCCCTCTCCAAACTTGCTTCTGTATTCTATCCTAGCAATGAGAAATCAGTGAAATCCTGAAGGACCTGGATAAAAGGACGAGAGAGTCAGGTGGAAGCAAGGGTGTCAACATTGTCACTTACACAGATGCTTAGTGACTATCCATTGAGTCAAATCTAAATGTACAGGTGGTCTTGGGAAACCAATCTCTTGCTCATGGACTTTGAGCTCTTTACTTAACCATTAGAGCCTTGGTTTCCTCTTTTTTTTTTTTTTCAAATGGAGACTACAATGTCAGACCTGCATGACTCCTAGATAACTCATACCTTATCTACTTTGGAAGGTTGTCATGGAGATTAAAAGGGATAAAGCACATAAAAGTGTTTTTAAAAATTAAAAGCCTGGATCAATGTGAGGGATTATTGAGGTCATTACTGCACTGCCCAGTGCAAATTGGTAGCGGTGACTGTCAGCTCCAGTCTCACAGTCACCTCCTCTCCTTTTAGTGCATTAACAGATCACTAAAGCTATTTCAGGAGACTATATGTCGAAAAACACAGATGCTCCTGTACCTGAGATGGGGCTATATCCCAACACAGTTGAAAACACATTAATAATCCCAGCCTGCCAAACCCTCGCTTAGCATCACAGTGACTGTAGGGCATCAGTTTACTCTTGTGAAAGACAATATGGCTGACCTTGACCTGCAGTTCACTGCCACTTCCCAGCTTCGTGAGCAAGTTTATGCCACACATTGCTAGCCCAGAAAGAGAATCTTTCTGAAGTGTACTTTCTGCTGAATACCTATTGTCTTCCCACCATCAACAAGTCAAGAAAAATTATAAGTGAAACCTTGATAAATCAGGGACATTTGTACTCAAGCCCCAGATTCCCTCATAGCATGTGACCATTTCAGCAAAAGGCCATTGAATAGTGTTTCTAGAAAGCCACTGTTTCCTCTGACAGGAAGGGACTGATTCTATTATCATGGGGATTTTATCCTTCACCCTTCTTCCTACCTTCAGTGCAGATTTGTGCATCTTACTTCCAAGATGGCCATGCTGAAAAACAAGAGTCCTGTGCTTAGAGTATTAAAGCAGGACGCTAAAGCCAAGGTCCTTGACTATTAGTTCAAGTTCATCCAACTGTGTTTCCCCACTAAAAATAAATACAAACACATGCACGCACACACCCTCACACACCCCTCCACACACACCTTGATTTACTTAAGCCACTGTGGTCAGATTTTTATCATAATAAGCTAAAGACAATTTTAATGGACAATAGCTGTTAACCTTAGCAACAACAGAAATAAACTAATGTGTTCTCAGGCACTTTGCTACAGTTTTGTGCCCTCAGAGTCATTAAGATGTACATTATGGGGCTAGGGAGATGATTCAGCAGTTAAAAGAAAATACTACTCTTGCAGAGGACCCAAGTTTCATTCCTAGAAACCATAACCAGGCAGTTCAAAACTGCCTGTAACTCTAGCTCAAGGTACTTTTGACACCTCTGACCACTGAAGGCACATGTGTACGTACATGTGACACACACACACACACACACACACACACACACACACACACATATCTTTTAAAAGTATGCTACAGTTTTGTGCAGAACCCTGGGTTCCATGACTGCTGCTCAAGAGCTGTGTGTTCTTAAACAACAGACCCTTAAGTGAAAAGCATCCATAGAAATACCTTCAGAACAATGCGTTCCAGGTAAAAAGGGCATGGTGCCGATTAACACTCAACAAATGTGAATTGTACTTTATTGAGTGCAGAGGAGATGCTAAAGCAACACAAGGTTCAGAACTAAGCTGGGAGCTATTGCTCCTTAATGGAGCCATCTGCTTTCTGATGGTTGCAATACAGCACTACAGGGCAGGAAGGGCTGCCTATTCATCCGACAGGCGGGCACTTAAGCATTCAGATTAGCATCATTAGCCACTGAATACATCAAGGTATCAAACCAAGAGGTCTGACTTTGGTGACCGACGTCACTGGACTCATATCCTAGATGCACCCCTCCTGCTTATACTTAAATACATATATTGTGGAGGGAGTAGTTACTGTACTGCTCACAGGCTTGGTGTCCTCTTTGTTTGGTACTTAACTTCACATAGGTTGTCATGAGGTTCCGATGGGATGGCAGGTGTGAGCATGCCCAATGTGCACAGGCTCCTTATTAATATGATTTGTCTTCTCTGGTCTATCAGGTGACCAGGGCTGTCAGAAGAGGAGGGGAGGTCAGAAGAAGGACAGAATTGGTTATGGTTATAGAATGAATTCCTAAAATACAGACTACTGATATGCGAAGAGCCATGGAAAAGGGTGCTTAGGTCAGAGCAAGCCTTGGAGGAGATGTGGACTCTAAACTTGTGAAGTGGTAACTGCCTGCCAGGCTATAGCACTTGGGAGAATAGGGGCAGGTGCCAGAAGAGGCATTCATAGCCCTGCATAGCTCACTAGTTCTTCTCTAAAGAAGTCATTTCCCTGAGGACCCAGCAGGGCTCAAAATATCCTTTGCCTCTAACACTATTCAATATATTTTGGGCTGAGGAGGGGCTAGGGGGATGGAGAGCTGAGCTGAATGCTATCTCTTAGCAATAAAAGCTTTAAGAATATATAAAGCTTCTTCTAGGGAAGATGTGGAAGTGAACCAACACACACATGCACATGCACACATACACCATAATACATACTACACATGTGTGTACTCACATTCATGTACACCATACATATGAATGCACAAATTCGTATATGCACGCATGTACCTATACACTATGCATACACACATGCACACATGCATGCATACTCCACACACATACACATAGACACATAGGTGTGTGTATGCACATACACCCCTCCCCACCCTCACCTCCCAGCCAGCAGCTGCCATCCTCTTGTGAAACTCCAGCTGCCCTTCTACTAGCCAGAGTTTCTCAGTAGAACCATCATCAGGACCAAGCCCATCCTGCCCTCGGGCCTTTGCATGCTTCAATTTGTTTTAAACACAGAAGTTCTAGAAGGAGAGAGAGGAGAGCAGAGAACATAAGATCTGTTCCATGCTACTCTTGCACAGGGAGGTAGAACCTCACTGGTACGAGGGGAACAGCAAGAAGGGTTCAGGTTGAGATGTAGGGAATCAGCTCTCAATAACTCAGCAGCTCTGAGAATGGAAAAGTCATCTAACTACACCAACTGCTAGTAGTCTTGAGCTTTTGTAATAAATAAATAAATAAATAAATAACAAAGAAACAATAATGGCAGCTAACAGTTGTGCCACTCAAAACTATCACTGAGTAGTAAGCATGTGCTAAGGTCTGCTTCACTTTGGTACATATTCACGCATGCATGGTGTGTGTGTGTGTGTGTGTGTGTGTGTGTGTGTGTGTGTGTGTGTG
>JADRCD010218159.1:17652-51219 GCA_019843815.1 Montemys delectorum | reverse complement strand
GTGTGTGTGTGTGTGTGTGTGTGTGTGTGTGTGTGTGTGTGTGTGTGTGGTGGTTGTTGTTGTTGTTGTTGTTGTTGTTGTTGTTGTTAGCATGCAGGTCAAGATCAGAGGGCAACTGGTGAAAGTCAGCTTTATTCTATCATGTGGGTGCCTGAGGACTGAATTCAGTTGGTCCTTCTTCGGGCAAGCAACATCACCCATCACCTCACTGGCCCCTGTTCCAAAAGCTTTTCTGTATGTATAGTAGTCCATTTCATTCTTTCAGTAACCACATGAGGGGGGGAAGCCTACAGCCCGTGTTTTATAACTGAAGAAATGGAGGCACACGGAGATATATCAAAGGTTACTTGGACAGTGAAAATAATACACAATGCCTGGCATGTGTGCGGGTTGACTCAATGGTAGCTCTCTACAGGCTTCTTTTTTTCCATATACCCCAAGGAGACATAGATCAGCTCTCAATGATTCTGGAAGGGAAGCAACATTGACCTTACTATACAAATAACTATCTCAGTGAAGAAAATGAAAACCAGTCTAGACCTTCAAACGCAAGGCATTTGTTACTTGGGTGCTAGAAGAGTTGCTATGGAAATCAGGGTAGTGGCAGGAAGAAATTGCTATCATTTTCAGATCTTCTGACTGAAGCCAGAACCATGAATGAATCCATCATCTAACTGGAAGGCTGGCCTTGAAAAAGACCCATTCATAGCCAGAGGCACAAGAAGGTGGAATGGGACACCAACGGAAGACAACCTGGTTTGCTTCCTTCCTATCCTCCATCATCTGTGAGCACCATGCACCGAGCAAATCTATTTGGAAGGTGGTTGGGTTGGGAACTTCAGGGTTGCAAGTTCCTTGAATATAGAGAATAGAGTAGAGCAGGGATAAGAACAGACAAAGAAATTATGACCACAGAGAGGAATATGTGAACTGATTCAAGCACTGCAGGGGAGAGTCCAAGCTCGCTGAGCCACCTCCAATGCTTCCAATTGCTCAGAAGAGGACTTCCTCAGCTCTTTCCTCTTTCCATCAGACCACATTTACTAGAGCTTCTCCAACACTGACAAGCCACGAACTCCCCTCAGACCTTTACCTCTTCCGAAATCTACATTTACAGGAGTTACCTAAGACCTCAAGGTCATGTGGCAGAAATTCCTTTGACCCTTTTCCTACACCCAGCCTTGAAGCCATTTCTCTTTCTCTATAAAAATGCACTTCCACCCCCCATATCAGTCAGGACACTATTAGGAAACTGAGAACTGTGAGTGCTGTGGGTTAAATGGTTTGTGGGGAGAATAACATATCCATAGCAGGGTCAAAATCAAAAGTAGTAAAGTAAATAATGGCCAAAGAACCTGGAAATAGAGTTTCAAATAAAAGCTGGCAACCATCACTTCTAGAACACTGGGAGGAGTGAGCAAGGCAGAGAGCTCAAGTTGGAACTCACAAAGGCATGGGGCTAGTCGAGCACAGCCTGCTGCTGGTGTGTCTCTAGGGGAAAGCTGAAGGAAACATCTTTGCTAGACTGTTGTTGCCATGTCTGCTTTTGACTGTGGACTGATGCTAGAATGTGGGTGTTCAGGCAGAAGGAAGAGTTAAGAACAGAGTTGAGAGCAGTACAGATAAATTGAAGTTTTTCTGGTATTTCTGCATCTTTCACTGCAAAAGCCAAGAGAATCCAGAGTCTACCTGCCATTCTGCATACGTCTCTTGCACTGGGTTTAGCTATAATGGCTACTGTTTCCCTTTGCCATGCCAAATCTTATGCACATTTCTATTTTGGTCCATTCTACTCATAACTATGAAGTGAGACACTATGCCAGCTCAGCCAAGCCTTGCAGTATAAAGCCAGGGTGCTCCCTAATTCCAGGCTAATCCACCCCTGACCTCTCAGGAATCTTACTCCTTTCATGGCCTCTCAACCATTCACTGTTTAGATCCTGTCTCATCTGTCCGGAGAGTGTCTCAGTCTCTCCCATACCATAACAAAGAGCCCTTTCTTCACATTGTCACTGTCTAAAGAATTTTCCCAACTCCTCTCTTCATTCATCATTCTACCAAAACTCAGAAGAGGAAGTATAATATCTACAGGATACTCTCAAAACCTGACCACCTCCCTGCCTCGGAAGGCACTTTGATTGGGATTCCTCCCCACCGAAGTGGCAATGGCCTCTTCTCCTAGGGAATGCACAGGTGTCTCCAGGGCTCACCCCTTGTGGAGCATTGCCATCTATCCGTGGTGTCAGTCAACTTTCTTTAACTGTGACAGAAGCTTTACTTAGCATTCAGATCTCTGACTTTTTCAGCCACTGGTTGGCTGCCTCCATCACTTTGAACCCGTGCTGAGACAGAGCAGGGTGGTAGGAGTGTGTGGCCAAGGAAGCTGTTGCCCTCAGTGACAGGAAGGGAAAGACACACAGAGGGACCCACGACTCCTTTCAAGGTCTGCAGATGACCTCCTGTTCTTCTAGTCCTCACCTCCTGAAGGTCCATCCCATCTCCTCCCAGGACAACCCTGGGCTGAGGAGCAAGCCTCTGAGGCATATGCAAAGCCTCAGCACAGAGTTAGTGATCCCTTTCACCTTGACTCTATTCCTATTCTGGTAACTATGAAGTCATTCATTCCTGAATAGTTTGTCTTCCTCTCCCATCCCCCATGAGTCTCTCTTCCTCGGCCCAATCCCAAAGCTGCACTTGTTCAAGGTCCTGCTGCTCCCATCTCATCCCATATCCCACACTGTATGCCCTGTCCCAGTGAGTTCACCCAGCCCTAGGCTTCAGATGGTAGCAGCACGCTAATTACTCCCACACCCTTAGTTCCAGTCCAGACTGCTTTCCTGAGCATCAGTTATTTCCAGCTACCAGCTGCAGATAATATGAAGTGAAGCCCAAAGAGGACTATTCTTGACTGAGCAGAGATGGAAATGAATAAAAATCAAACAATAACAATCTGCTGGTGATTTGCAAGGCCCTTATTAGGGTTTAGACACTATGCTGAGACCCTTCCATGCACTGTCACTTTAAATCCTCATGAACTCTAAGAGGTAGGTGTATTTTTGGTACCAGCCTGCAAATGAGAAAAATGAGGTCTGGAGGGATCATAAGCAAAGCTCAGTCAGTTCTGGCTGTGATGAAGTAAATGGCATCAGACTTGCCTTGAAAAACCAAGCTATCAACTGCAAGAAAATATATGCAAAACATATTCACCGTAAAGCACTTATATGGAGACTATGAAGAGAAACATGGTCTCACTTACATGTAGCATATAAAAAGGCTAAACTCATGGAAGGAAAGAATAGAATGGTAATTAGCATAACTGGGAGAGAGGCAGATAGAAATGGTAATTGTTAATTGTGGGGCATAAAGCTTTTGTCAGACAACTCTAGAAACCCACTACACAGGATGGTAGCTGTGATCACACACTGTTTACGTCAGAATTGCTAAAAGAGCACATTTTAGATTTTTTTTTTTACCACCACACAAAAGCGGATATGTAAGGTGATAGATGTATTCATTAGCTTAACTTAAATATTCTAAAATAAACATACCACAGTGTAGCTCATAAATAGATAATATACTTACCAATTAGAAAGAAAACTATTACATAAGCTATGGAAAGAATCCTTGTAGCTTGGAATGGAAGGTCATGTCCATAATTTCAGCAGTGGGGAGGCTGAGGCAAGAAGACTGTCACAAATTCAAGACTGATTTGTGTTCACAGTGAGTACTAGGCAACCCAAGACTACAAAAAAAATTTTTTTAAATTAAAACATAACAATAATAAAAATAAAATTCTCAAAAAACAAACACAATGCACTTTCAAGTTAGTAGTAGAAATATAACTAAGTTGATAAAAGTAGAAATAAAAAATTAGAACAAGTGCTTGACCAAAGGAAAAATAGTTAATATTATCCATCAGGGGAGAATCTCAACACCAGAATGAGATACTGTTGTGCCTACATACTCAAAACTAGAAAGATGGCTAATGTTAAGTGTTCTTGGAGATAAGTAACCTCATCCCAGGCATCACCAGGACTAACCCAAAGCATTGGAACCTATGTTTCAGTTTCTTTTAGGTCAAGAATGTGTGATATGGCCTAGTAATTCTGGTCCTGTGGGTTTAGTCAAAAGAAATGAAAGCATGAGAAAATAAAGTAAGACTGGTGAAGGGTGGAAAATGATGATGGAGAGGTGACTTATCAGTCAAGAGTATGAATGCTTGCTGCTCTTTCAGGGGATCATAGTTCAGTTCCCAGAAACAGTGTCAGATGGCTCACAGTTGCCTCTCACTACAGTTCCTGGGGATCTAACATCTTATATTGATTTCTGTCTGCGGAGAAGTTAGCATGAGTGTACACACACATACACAAACACACACACACACACACACACACACACAGAGAGAGAGAGAGAGAGAGAGAGAGAGAGAGAGAGAGAGAGACTAGCATATGAGTGCTACTTGCAGCTTTTATTCACAGTATCCAAGTTAAAAAAAAATATATCTAAATGTCCATCTTCTGATGAATACCTGAATCTCAGTAGGTCTACAAAGGGAAAGAATTGATCTCTTAGTAAATAGTACTAGAAAAGTCACATGATCATCTCTTAGTAAATAGTACTGGAACAGTCACATGATTATTTTATTGTAACAAAAAGGAACAGCGATTCATGTACAAAGACTGATTGCTATAGTTACTGTTCTCATCTCAGTGGCAAAACACAGCAAGAAGCATCTTGAGGGGTACAGGGGATTCTTTGGTTTACCATTTCAGGGTTTATAGTCTATCACAGCAGAGATGCATTGTGACAAGAGAAGGAGGTAGGAGGAGCATGAGATGGCTGGTCACATTATGTCCTTTGTCAATAAGTGGACAGAAAGTAGGGACAGGCCACTCCTGTCCCTAGCAAGATGTACTCCTACTCCTACTTCCGACTTCCTACTTCCTAGTTTCCACAACTTTCCCAAACAGTACCTCTACCCAGGGATCAAGTACTAAGCACCTGAGCCTGTGGAATGCATTCCTCCTTCAAACCACCACACTGATGAGTCACAAAAATATGCTAAGTGAACATAATTAGGTACAACATGAATCCAATTCTGTCATCTTCTAGAAAAGGCCAAACTCTAGCAGCTAAATATGGATCAATGGTTGCCTGGGGCTAGCTGTGGAGAATTGCTTGCAAGAGACTATGAGATGACTTTGGAAGAAATGAATGCTTTCTGCATCTTTCTGTGCCATGGTCTGCATGTGTTTGTCAACACTCATTGGATGGAATACAGAAAACTGATTGATTTCATTACATGTAAATTATATATTATAAAGCTAATTTAAAAACCACTAAGGTAAGTCAAAAGAAAGAGATATGCACACAATACAGAGGAAGCAACAAAAGGTATATGTTATTCACAATGGGGGTGTTACCAGTCAACCTAACTCCTAGGCACAAGCCATTGTACATGTTAACCACAACGGGGGTGTATTAACAGCTCTTAGGCACAAGTCATTGAAAAGCCCATTCCCCTGTGTTATTGGTTCTGTTAGCCTCTACTGACTGAGGGCAGAGAATGGTTCCCACCCTTCCATTGTAACTGGGAGGATGGAGAAAGTTTAGTGAGCTACCTTCCTAAGGCTAACATGCAGACAGGCATTCAGGGAGGCTTATAACTGCCAATGCCTAAGGCTGTATAAAAATAAAGGTCAGAACAATAATTAAAGAATTTTGAGGGATTAAAAACTTCTTTCCACATTACCCAACTCTCTGCCAGGGCATGTTACTATTCTCTGAACATAGTTGGACCACCTGGGAAATGGCAGCAGTAGGGGTCGGGGGTGGGGGAATGACTTGACTTGATGGAGACCAAGATTCCTACTTCCTTAGCTCTTAACAGGGCAGGCATGGCTTTGTGTCAGCCACTTCCCATCTCTGACAAAAACAGCTGAGAAGACAGGAGCCAAGGAGATGGCTCTGTCAGCAAAGGACCGTCTACACAAGCATGAGCACCTAAGTCCAGATCCCAAGCACCTGAGTCCAGATCCCAAATACCTGATAAAGAGCTAGGCACAGTGTGTGTATCTGTACTCAGCACTGGGTGGCAGAGACAGTTGGATCCTAGAGCTCACAGGCCAGCTAGTCTAGTCAATCGATGAGCTCCAATTGACTTACTAAGAGAATGACTCACAGATTAAGACTACTAGTGATCAAAGAAGATACCAGATGTTGGCCCCTGTCTAGTCTTTATTCCCTTGTGAACACACATGCAAGCCCACACCCACATAGATACATGCACACCCATATACCAGTAGGACACATAAATAACAACAAAACTGGAAAAGGGGAGGAAGATCTTGGCTTGTTTCCACTGGTTCTAATACAATCTCTTGGCTCTACTGTTGCTGGTGTTTGCTGGGGCAGGACCACATGATCAAGAAGATCAATTTACCCTGTGGCATAGAGGAGGCAGAAAGAAGGGGGAGAGGAATGGGGCAAGACACAGGATTCCAGACCACATGACCCACAGGGACCTCCCACCAAGAGTCATCTCCCAGTTTCCTCGTTAATATCACTAAATTACTGACCCATCAACAGGTCAATCCACTGATAAATTTAGCACCTTTATGAGCCTTTTAAATAAGTGTCATTTCAAATCCAAGTTAGACAGCCTGCTTCTCCTGGCATGCATGTATCCAGGAGACAAGAGTTCTGAACTCCTGTCTGTGTGACCTCCCTCCTTCTCTATATATCTTCAAAATATCAGAGGCTATGACAACTCAGAGAAAGAGAGGGCTGGTCACCCCCATGAAGAACTGGGGTCCAACTTCTAGATCAAGTCTTGGGAAGTCAGAGGCAAAAAGTAAGAAGTGGGCCTATCGTACCTATGGGTCTAAAAGTAGAGAGATCCATTCATCAGACAAGCACTTCATGAAATATCTACTGTGTGCAATACCTCTACCACGCCATGTTCATTACCTTCTGTGAGTCCAGTGCTGCCAACAGTGAAACAGACAAAGCGGGACCCTGCCTATAAGAATCTGAACTGGAAGTGTCTTGACCAAATTTGCTGCTTGAAAAGAAAACAGACTGAGCGAACGACAGGCATGAAACTCCATGGTGTACAGCAAGGATATCAGGGCTCAGAATGAATAAGAGTATGAGGTCAGAGAGAGGCTTTTTTTCTTTTTCCATCAACCTAGGTTGGCTATAGTCTATAGTCTATATACAGCCCATGCCAGTGTTCCTATTCATGATATATGTAAAGTAGCACTAAGAGAGATGAGGCCTGAGGAGGAAGGGGGAGTGATGGAAATGGGGGGGGGGGGCCCAGGCTATGTATGCTGGACTCACACTTCAAGTTCTCTGTGCTGAGATGCATTCTGTCTAAGCCTGGTTGAGAGGCCAGCTGTTCCCAGGGGCTCTGGTTAGAGGGAGCTGCCGTCAGTGGCAACTCAACAAAGATGTCTCATTGCATCTCAGTCCTATCGATTACCCACCAATGCATCTCTCATCATTAGGCATTCCCCAGGGCTAAGAGAAGTCCTTTCTCCTTTTGTGCCTTTAAATGGCATTCAATCCTCCCTGAGATCTCTGCCCTCTTCCTAGAGGCAGGAGATTGGGGGAAGGGGGAGTAGGCACATAGATACAAGAGGAGAGCAGGGAGTGGGGTTTGGGGGATGGGGCAGAGAGAAAGACCAGCAAGTATAGAAGACAAGCAGCAGAGACACTCAGTGATGGAAGAAATAGAGCAGATAGAGACTGTGGGAGGGGCTGGGTCCAGACAGAATGACAGTAGGACAGACAGACAGAAACCACAAGGAAATAAAGTAACAGAGAGCCAGAAAGAAGCAAACACGTAATGAAAGCAAGGAAGAAGAGAGGCCAGTAGCTTTCCTTGAGGTTAAGGTGTGGGGTGTCATGGTTTGAATGTGCAATATCTACAGGTTCAGGTTCATATGTCTGAACACTTAGTTCCCAGCTGGAGGAGGCACTGTTTGGGGAAGGCGTAGAACCTTTGAGACTGTGGTCCACTTAGCAAAAGTGGGTCCCTGAGAATGGCCTTGAAGATAGTACTGGAGTCTGGTTCTGGTTCTGTCTCTGCTCCATGATCCATCAAGACTCAAAGCACCTCTGCCACGTACTCCAGCCGCAACAGTGCCATGCCTTTCCTGACATGATGGCCCCTGAAAGTGGAAGGCAAAGCAAAGCCTTCCTCCCTTGGGCTGTTTCTGAAGGTATTCTGTCACAGACGAGGTACACAGGGTCATTTGCTCTGGAACCCAGGCACCACCTGATACAACTTAAGGGTCGTATTCTTGTCTACCAGTGTGGGGATTGGCTGTGCAGCCTCCAATCCCATGCAAGGGAAGAGTTAGCATGCCAGAGATGTGTGCCTTCTGCAGGCAGACAAGTGCCACTTGCCTTCGGTGCAAACACTGGGATGAGAACAGGCAGAGGAGTCCTCAGGGTCACATAGGACCAGAGCTTGGGCCATTCCTCTTGCCATTCCTCAGCATTCCCTGGAAAGTTCTGTCTCTCCCTGGCTTTGTGGCTCTGGAGAGAACACCTACGGCTGCCTAGTATCCTCTAGACTTGCACAGTCTCTGCTGTCTTAAACACACACAGCTGCACTCAATGTCTTCCACTCTAAACCCCACTCACTCTTCCCTCTGGATGCCTAACACTGCTGCAGGAAGCCTGGATTTCTCTCTTTTACCCCTGCCCCAGCCCCTAATCAAGCCATTCATCACTTATCCTATAGCTTCAATGACTTTCATATTTCTTAACTTCTCTGACCCATGCCTGTTTTCCACAGGGTTGTTTAATACAGGGTTAGTCCTAGTATCTGCTCCACTGGGTTGTAGAGGAAAGTGGTGAGTTAATGCCTCACCGCACTGGGACAGTAAGCTCGAGGTATGTAGATAGAGTGAGCCAGAACCTGCAGTAAGCATCAGCCAGTGGTTAGCAGTCATAGATGCCACTTCCATAGCTTTGGTCCTTTTTCAACCTACTGTTGGCTCTTACCCATAATGCCCCTTAACTGAGCCAGCCCCTGTGCTGAGCACATGGATCCCAGTACAGTGTATATTGTGAACTCTTAGTGGAAAAGCGCAGTCAGCTCTTTGGCCGAACCAAGGAAACAGAGACCCTCTAGACCTAGTCTCTACCTTCCTCAGCACCTTATTACTCTACCAATCTCCTTTCCACTGTGTCCAGTGCACACAGCAAACCAACGGTCACACACAGATGTTCCCATCCAGAGTCCAACTTGGACAAAGACTTCCCAGGGTCACCCCCAGTTACAGCAGCTAACTCAGATTGGATGCGGCATTCAACAGTGATCAATGGAAGAGAGACACACTCTTCATCAAGGGCAGGGAAGGAGAGGGTCATTCGAATAAGGGAAGGAAGCACAGGCTTTAGACATGGCAGAAACCCATGGATTATCACTTCTGATCCCAGCCTGACCCCTACAGAACATGAGAGGGAGGCAGAGCCTCAGAGAGTCACAGCTGGGACTAGAACAGTCCCAAGAAATGTCAGCACAGTGCTGAGACTACTTAGAGGCAAAAACTACCAACTTTGCCAGGAAAGCCAGAGGAATCCTAACCTTAACACAAAATTTGATCAGAATCTCAGAGACAGTGGCATTTTAGGAAAGTGTATATGTATATTAAAAAGCTCTAAAGGAAACATCAGAGTCATAATTATGGGCTATGAAATATACATGAAACCTATTGAAATTCACAATTGAAGGTTCTTATTTAGATGTTTTTGAGATAATTATATGAATGATTTGCTATAAAATGTAATACCTATAATTTAAAATGAGGACAGTTGGGGCTTGGTCTTTGACTATTTAACGATGGAAAAGTCAGATGCAAGATCTGAGGGAGACAATGTTGTTTAATGTGGTTCTCTGCATCAGAAGCCCTAGTCTAAAAGTGACTACTACTGTGACACAGAAGTGGCATGTCCTGTCAATCCTAAGTCCTTAGCGTAAGACGCCACCAATAACAGCAGATCTTAGAGCTCTGAGAACCCTGACTAACACAACTTATATGAAGGAACCATGAAACTTCCCTGCTCGAAGCCCAAACAAAGCCCCAGTGATGCCTGCCCCATAACAAGACATGTCTAAGCCCGCTTTCTGCTCCCCCATTTTCACATCCAAGTCCCTTCTAGTAATGGACTTGCTTGCTGGGTCCCAGATACCACAAGCCTTATACCATGCATGATGCCCATTGTTTTTCTGGTCTGGAAGCTCGTTGTGTGAGCTGGGATTGTCTAGAGGAACAGAACGAAAGGAGTAAATATAGAGACATAAAATGGTAACAATAGTACAACTACACCTGAAAGCTGAGAATCCATGTGGTATGTACTGGTCCTGGAGGCTGGTGCCTCCACAGAGAAGTCCCATAATGCTGGCTCTCAATAGGCAGTTGCTAAGTCTACAAAGCTGGGGGCCACACCTCTCTCAATCTGACTCCAGACTGAGATTTCCTCGGGGGAACTGATAGTCCTTAGTCCACGATGAGAGTTTAGAAACATTGGTTCTAATAGTGAGGAATCAGCAACATCAGTGAGCAAATCAACTTGATGACAAGAGGGGACTCCAAGCCAGCAAAAAACTAGGTGGTGTTCCCTCAGCCACACCCTTTCTACCCAGGATGCTACTGAAAGGTGCTACCCACCCTCTGCTGAGTCTTCCAGTTATCATGCAATCAGGGTACTTCTGAGACTCTCCACTCAGGTGGTCTGACTCTGTGGCAGTTGGTATCAAAGCCAACCACACTCCTCATCCTCTGTTGAGTTCAGGGCTTATCTGACCTTGCCCAAGTCTAGGTTCAAATCCCTTCATTGGCCATTTTACCTAAAGCATCCTCTCTGTCCACCACACTCCTGTCCTCTCTTGCTTGCTCTGTTACTCATGTCACATGAATCAATGAATGCATAAAAACACCTAAGGAGAAACCCCAGCACACAGTAGGTCCTTCCTTCCATAGCTGACACAACTGCTTTTCTTCCAGCCTAACTCAAATATTAGCTGCGCCCCAAGGTCTTTATATTGCACAGCCTAGCCCATATGCAGCCAGACCGTATGTCAGAGTTCCTCTCAGCATTTTCACCTTCCCTTTCATACATGTTATGTAGACAAGGAAGGTGCTCCGTGGGTATTTACTAAGGTGATGTAAATATCCAAGATGCAGGAAAAGAAACAAAATGACTGTTCTGCAGGGAGCTGCCAACACTTGCAATGGTCAGTTCTTTGTTGTTGTTATGCATTGTTATTGCTTTGCTTTGCTTTTATTTTCTGAGACGGGGGAGGGGGGATGTTTCTCTGTCTAGCCCCACTTATCCTGGAACTCACTCTATAGACCTCAAGCTCAGAGATCCGCCCGACTCTGCCTTCTAAGAGATAGGTTTAAAGGTGTGCACCACCACTCCCTACACAATGATCAGTTCGTGTTAGACCTTGATTATACACGGAGAGTGATATGAGCCTGACTCTGAAAGCAGCCACAGGCAAAGGCCCTGTACTCAGGTTCCTGGATAAGCATCCACGGCTCTTGTCTGCTTCTGTACATCACTAGCGCTCTCCACTCCTGCCTCATTGTTCTAGAAGAGCAGAGGTTCTTCAGACACCTCCACTGTGGAGGCCAGGTCATTGCCCCTGTCCTGTGGCCTAGTGCCTAGTCTTGCAGAGGTCTGCCCCATGTCTTCTCCGGCACCTTTATACCACCTAAAATGTCCAACTGGCAGGGTAAGCTACTTACAGCTTTCTATAGTGAGGATGGATAGACTTGTATTGACAGGAAGGACAATCTACTACACCCTCCTGATCCTTGCCACAGGAGCTGACACATAGTAGGCACTCAATAAATGCCTGTAGGGTGCAATTTTGAAGGAGAGGTGGGGAGACAGAGCTGGAGATTTCATGTATGTCCAGATCCTAACAGTTTCTGCATTTTTTAGGGAGTTGGCGTTACATGCTGGGCACTGTTCCAGGAGCTGATTTCTTGGATGCTATCCTAAAGGAATACCCATTCTCATGAAGAAGTTGAAACTCAAAGTAACCTTGGCTGACCACAATCTAAACACTCAAAGAATGGCCTCTGAAGGCCTGGGATCTCTCTTGGACAAGCTGACCACTGGAACTCCTGAGCCCTGGCTCTGCTTCCAGTACTCAGGGAAATGCATGTCCAGATGTGAGGTCAGCACATGTGGCTTTACCGAGCTCTCTGAGATCTGGGGGACGGTGGCCAGGGCTCATCACTGTTAAATGGTATAAACCAGACTTTGGAACAAACCTTTGAAATCCCCACTACTGTGGCCCACAGACTGTCCCTGATCCTCACTCCTACATGGGCTTAGGTCATAAGTATTTTTGACTCTCTGAACTTCCCATAGCCCAAAATTTTCATTTTTGCTTGAGCTAACAAATAGGAGTTTGTTCTTTGAAAAAATGCCCAAACCACTAAAGCAAAAAACATTTCCTCAGCTCTGGAGAACAGAGATAAATGTAAAGGAGTGTAATTTGTAGAGTGTTCTAGGATTTCAGTAAACTTCTGAAGCACCACTTCCTTCCCATGTCCAGCATGATCAGGCTCGCAGCCTTGGACGTCCATCCAAAATAAACCTTGTAGCCCCACTGTTTCAGTCTCATTTGGAATCATTAAGGTGGCTTCATCGTTCCTTCCTGTCTGCAGACATCCAAGCTTCTCCTCAGCTATGTCAACAGTTGCCCTGTTTTAGATCTTTGACATCAGAGAGATCATTTTAAATTCAATGGCCGACCCAATTAGCTGTGTGATTTGACAGGGTTGTTTAATTTCTCTGAGATTTGATTTTTTTTTTAAGTATAAATGAGATTGTGGAGTTATCTCGTGTCTGTAAGACTTCGAGCAGGAAACCAGATGTTGGGTGTAAAGGTCTCATGGTCTTAGGCCTTACTTTCTCCAAACTGCTGATAGCACATGGGAAGAGTTGGGTCCGAATGATGGGAAAGCTGAAACTTGCTTAGTTAGCACGGCTCCAGCTACATATGTACCAGAGGATGGCCTAGTCAGTCATGAGTGGGGAGGAGAGGCCCTTGGTCCTGTGAAGGCTCTATGCCCCAATGTAGTGGAATGCCAGGGCCAGAAAGCGGGAGTGGATGGGTTGTTGAGCAGGGGGAGGGGGGGATAGAAGGTCTTTGGAAGGGAAACTAGAAAATGGGATAACATTTGAAGTGTAAATAAAGAAAATATATAATAAAAAAATTGAGAGCAATGCAAAGGATGGAGGCCTGGATTGTGAAATTCAAGAAGGAAGTTTGAGAATCCTTTAAAGACTTTGGTAGAATCATTGTCCATTTTGAACTAAGAACCACTATGGTGATATGTTGGGATTGATCCTATGCACTTTGTATTCAGATGCTGAGTTCTGTGCCCCAAAATCAGTTTGTGGTCTGGGTATGGGCATTGTACTAACCAATGTGGTGCAAAGAATCCTCCCCAGTAATCTCTGATTGGATAGTAAAAGGCTAGAGCCTACGACTGGGCAGGAGAGAGAAGAAGAAGAGACGTAAGATTAAGTAAGGGGGTCTCAGGTAGGGACTATGGAGAGGAGAGAGGAGAGGGAGAAGAAGAAAGTCAACCATGTGGCAGAATGGACCAAGATCATGTGGCCAAAAGAAGCTCACCCTGAGGACACACAAGGAATAAAGCAAACTCAGTGAGTAACACAGGGCCTGTGTCTGGGATGTAGGGTTGTACAGCTCAGAACCTGCCAAGTCTAGACCTACAAATTGTTAATAAAAAAATTAAAAAAATAAAAAATAAAAACCTTGCTTAGTCAGATCAAAGGGTCCGGATCCCAGAATATTCTTTTGATAATCACCTCAGGAGATACAGACCAGGCTTTCCCTGCGAGTTCTTGGGGCTTCCTCTGGTAAAAGACTGAACCCTCTCCCCCTCAGACCCGCCTCCCCCATATTCATGTGCTAAAGGCTTGGTGTTCAGAGTGGCGCCTCCAAGTGGGTGGCAAGACCTTTAGAGTGGGGAGACTTCTGGGAGGTCCTCAGATCATTGGGAGCAGGCTCTCTCTCGAAGGTGAGTGAAAGCTTGCTTTTGCAGGCCATCATAAACTACTGTTTCCTACACAAGGCTCTGTGCTGGCAGTGCTTGTAAGGCAGAGCCATCTGGGACGAGGGAACCTCAGTTGAAGGATCGCCTCCCCAGACTGGCCTGCAGATGTTTCTGTGAGGCATTTTTATAGTTGCTGACTGATGGAAGAGGGCCCAGCCCACTGCGGGTGGTGTCATCCCTACGAAGGTGGGCCTAGCCGGCATAAGAAAAGTAGTTGAACATGCCAGAAGGAACTACCCAGTAAGCAGTGCTCCTCTCCAGTCCCTGGTAGACTGGAACATGAAAACCAAATAAACTCTCCTCCCTGAGTTGCTTTTGCTCCATGTTTTAGCACAGCAACAGAGAAACAAACGAGAACAGGCCTCATGCCTCTCTGCTGTTTCGCTCTACCGTGTGGCAGATGAAGACACACTTAATGAAGAAACAAGAGTAGAAAGAGCAACTCCTGCCACCTTGTTTTGTGAATAAAGAAAGTATGAACGCGAGTCTCCTCCCATCTCTCACAGTGACAGTGTGGTTCTTTTCTAATGTTTGCCATGTGGCTTTTCCTTTGATCCTAGATACTAGTGACTGGTGGAGCACCGGGGAAAGAGGAGACCTGGTCCCAGGGGAGAATTTCTCTGGCCAGCAGGTCAGCGACCTCAGTGTCTCTAAGTACCAAGTAGCAGGCCCTGTGCGGGGTGTGCCCACTCAGTACAAACCTGCATTTTCAGAGCAGGAAGCTGAGGCACAGAGGATTCAAAAGCCCCGGTGCTGGGAGGCAATCCTTCCAGCCATACTGCCACGCTCCAGCAAACCAGCTCCTTCTCCGGCTTCTGCTCTTTTGGCCCTCAGGGTCCACCATGCAGCTACGAGACCAGGACAGCCTCGGAGTCTAATAGAGCTGGAAATCTGAACGCCTCTGAGACAAAAGAGAACAACTTCTTTTGAAAGTCGCCCACCTGTAATTGGCACGGCCAGATCTCGTCTTCCTTACTTTCTGATAAAGCAGAGAGGCCACTGATGCCCCTGGAAGGCAGTCCTTCTTAACAAGGACATCAGCCAGCCCTGGGCGGTTCCAGCCGCTTTCAAAGCCACTGCCCTGAGCCGGTTTTAATGATCACGGAGGAACTTCTGAGAGAACCATACAAGAAGGACCGGATAATTGCACTAGAAATACATGCCACCATGACACTGGCCCTGGGCCCAGGAGCTTTTGGAGAAACACGTTCAAGGTCAACTTCTCTGGCACCCTGATTCCTCCAATTCTGCTCCAGGATAATTATAAAAGAAAGACAGAGCTACCACTGCCCCCACCACCATCACTCCAACCTCTGCCCTCACCCTGATGAAGCTAACGGCAAAGAACGATTCCTAGTGGCCGAGTGTAATGAAGGACACGACAGCTTTCCCAGTAAGTTTGTGTGACTTCAAACAAGTTGCTTAGCCTCTCTGGACCCACTGTTCTTTGGGAATAAAAAATATAAAATAGTACTACCTGAGGGGCATGTGGAAAGTCTGTTGGCAGTGCCCAGCACAGGGTGGATGTGCTCATGTCACTGCTAGCAGTGGAGAAATAGACATGATATTTTTCTTGCGGTTACTGTGTGTATTTCTTGTCTCTGAATGTGCTTTCTTGCTTGTAAGACAAATAATGAATATTCAAGAGCTTGCCCTGACTTCTTCACCCCTTCTTGTCCTCTCTCTGATGAATAAACTTGGTACATTTATTTACCTTCTCCTGGACCTACCTAGGATGTTTGTGCTCGATCTTCCTATTATTCTGTACCCAGTTCTTCATGGAATAAATCATTATTCAAGTCTCAACTCAATCCAGTTGACAGCTCCTCACAAACAACACTCCTGTTCACAGTCTAAAGCTGTCCTGTAGCCCAAAGCCAGTGCCACACTACTCCACTGAAGGTGTGATCGCACCATGTGTGTGTCTGTATATGGATGGATGTATATATATTCATATATATGGATGTTCTAGTTTGAATATGCTTGGCCCCTGGGAAGTAGCACTCTTGGGAGGTGTGGCCTTATTAAAGGAGATTTAGCCTTCTTAGAGGAAATGTGTCGCTGTAGAGGGGGACTTTAAAGGCTCCTCTGCCCAGGTTCTGTGGAATGAGAGCTTCCTCCTGACTGCCTGTGGAAGAGAGTCTCTTCCTGGTTGCCTTAGGATCAAGAACCTTAGGACGTAGAACCCTTGGCTCCTCCAGTACCAAGTCAGCCTACAGGCTGCCATGCTTCCCACCATGATGATAAAGACTGAACTTCTGAACCTGTAAGCCAGCCCCAATTAAATGTTGCCTTTATAAAAGTTGCCTTGATCAAGGTATCTCTTCATAGCAATGAAAACTCTAACTAACACAATGGGTATGTGTGTCTGTGCATATACATGTATACACATATACACACATATATATACACATATACACATGCAAACATATACGTGCACACATACACAGACACACATACATCCTCTCTTCTCCACTGCAGTGCAGATGTTCCTAGAGTGCAGGGACAAGCTGGTTTACGTTCCTCACAACTGCAGAATTCTTGCAGAATATTTACCAAATGAGTGCATAAGAAAGTAGGAAATCTGCTTAGTCAGAAAAGAGAAGCAACATTGACACTGTACTGAGAGACAGAGGAAGAGAATGAGAAAGAAAAGTAAAACATTCAAAGGAGGCTATTGGAGCCTTTGGGCTCTGGAAGCTAAAAAGAATGGGTACCTGGGAAGGAGGAAAGGTGGTTTCAGGAACTGACACTATTGGTCTGTCAAAACGCTTACATGTTCACACACACTATGTGTTAGGTATAATTTTAGGTAAATATAAAATAATAAATACTTTTGACTTTTGCTGACCTGTGCAGGTCTTGTCTGCTAGACCTGCGATCTGAGGACCTGAAAGAATGAGGCGGACTATAGTCTGATACTGTAGACAGTCTTCCTTCAGTTTTCAGTATATTTTTATACATGAATATAACAACAACAAAAAAAGCAGTGACCTGAAAAAAGTTGCTTAAGTTCAGAAAAAACATGATCAGAAATACACATCAATAAACACCAGTAAGAACATACTAAATATTAGCAGAGTAGTCCTTCCCCAGAACTTTCTCTGGACAAACTAGTCTGAACACAGTTGCCTGCTATAGACTATAGATTGTATCTGAGAAGGCATGAAAGCAAGGTGGGAGGCCATATTCCAGGTTCAGGGTCCACTGACCAGACTGGGTTCTATAGCTATATTCTGACAACCAACAAGAGTAAATATGTGTTATAAATTGAATGTAAATGTTTGTCATGGGAGATAAGAAATCACATCCAAGAATAATCCAGAGAACAAAATGAGCCCAAGGTAAAAGGCCCTCTGCCTTTGTTTCTTCCTGGAGCCTCTCAAGGAATTGTTCACCACAGATCATTCTTTTGAAAGTGTCCCAGCAAATATGATTCCTTGAGGCCTTATCAGATACCTGTGGTGTCATTTGCCCCTCCTCCTTTTACACTGACCTCCCTTCTCCTCCCCAGTTGGGCCTCTCCACCCCATTATTCTGTTTCTCACTTCACATCACTTCTCACTTCCCACTCTACCCCCCCCCCCCACACACACACACATACACACAACCTCTTATTACTTCCCTGGATTTTGTGGTTTCTCCACATTAGATACATCTATGTATTTGGAACTAGGAGCTGCAACTGAGAGAGAAAATGTGGCATTCACCTTTCTCAGTCTGGGTTACTTCACCGATTCGATACCATCTTTTCTAGTTCCATCCATTTACCTGTAAACTTCATGTCTGCGACTTTCTTTGCAGCTGAAGGGTATTCCATTGTGTAGATGTACATTATCACTGCCCATTCATCTGTGGAAGGACCTTTAGGTTGTTTCCATTTCCTGGACCATGGCTGAGCAAGTATCTGTGGATGCTGAGTCTTTGGGACATATAGAGAGAAGATACATCTAGGTCATGGGATAGATTTAATTGTAGATTTTTAAGGATGCTTCACACTGAGTTCTACAGTGGCTACACCAGCAGTGAACGGGGGTTCATCTTTCTCCACCGCCTCACCTGTATGTGTTGTCAATTGTCATGTGAATCTTGGTCATTCTGACTGTGCTGAGGTGAAATCTCAAAGCACTTCTCTAAGCACTACAGATGATGAATACTTCTGAGACATTTCTTACCCATTTTTATTTTTCCTATTGGGAAATCTCTATTTAGATCCCTAGCTCATTTTTTTTTAATTCATTTGTCTCCTTGATTCTTAAGTGTTTTGTAGTTCCTCATACATTCTGGATATCAGTCCAGATGTGTGACTCACAAAGCCTCTCCCCCATTCTGTGAGTTTCTTCTCCACTTGACTGATTCCTTAGCCATACAGAAGCCTTCTAGTTTTATGAGGCCCTGGTTGTAGTTAGTGTTGGCCTTAATTTCTTAGCTAAAAGAATTCTGTTCAGAAAGTCCTTTCAGGCATCTATATCTTCTATGAGGACACTGCCTACGTTATCTTCTAACAGTTTTAGTGTTTCAGGTTTCAAGTTGAGGCCTTTGATCCACTTAGATTTCATTTTTGTACAGGGTGATAGATATAAGTCTAATTTCACATGTGAACACAGCACCATTTGTTGAAGATTCTATCTTTTCTCCAGTGCTTGTTTTCTTGCCTCTTGGTCAATATCTGATGACTGCAGTTACAAGTATTCATGTTTAGCTCCTCTATTTTATTCCACTGATCTACCCATCTGTTTCTGTGCCAGTACCATATTGTTGTTATTATGTGTGCATGTGTGTGTATGTGTACATATATATGTATGCATATACGCATACACATTAAATACATATCATATATCTATGCATATAACAATAATAAAGTAAAAAAGGCTATCAACTTGCATGGGAACATGGGAAGGTCCTGAGAGAGGGTAGATGGGAGGCCTGGAGTAAGTAAAGGTGGTGGGCCACCACCTACCCAGCCTCTCCTAGGCCACCCCTCTTAAACCTCCACCAGCTCTCACTTCCAGGTCAGTGGGGCTAAGCTTCCAGGACATGAGCCTTTGCATACTCTCCCCATGTCATAATCAGGGCAGCAAGCATCTGCCCTCTACAACTGAAACTGAAAACTACAGCATCTGTTGAGGTTTGACCCGTTTAAAAATGGTGGGATGCTCTCTAAGAATTCTTGCTGCACTTGTACCACATTCCTGGGCTGTGTTGTATCAAAATCCCCCGTGTAGACGAGAAAGCAAATGAACCTCTGAAAGGTAAAGGCAATCACACAAGGTGACAGAGCCCTCGGGACTGAAAAAATACAAGAATAATTAGAAAACGAATGTGTGACCGTGGTCCTTCCACTCTGCCATCCCCTCCCACGATACACAGGGACAAGTTTTCCCTCATACAGGAAATGCTTTGCAACCATTTAGGAAGCAAAGGGCTAGCTGCAGAGTTTTCAGACCCTCTGTTGCCCAGTGGGCACGTAAGGGCCTGACAGTTGTTGGTGTGGGAAAACACCATGGCTTCTGTGAAGAGAAATACAGGAAGCTGACGGCTGTGCAGTTTCTGAGTGTAGGGTTCTAGTATTCTGTTCCTTGATATCTATGGCATCCTGCTTCTCTCCAGACCTCATTTCAATTCCCCAAGGTTTATATGACCAGCAAGGTTCCCTCCACCCCTCTCTCCAGATATTCCCAGCTTTAAAGGGTATCCCTGAAGACAGCACAGAAAACTAGGCTAGAATATGGCAACCCTCAGAGAGGCTCCTGCCCAGCCAGTGCACCTGGGATCTGGGACCATTTTCTTCTAGTAATGTCTCCAGCTTACTGCAAACAAACCTACTGCAAACTCCAGGTAGCAAAAGACCAGGCTTAGGGATAAGTCTTCTGGAACCTTCCCTGGGGAACAACTTCTACATGTGGTCCAACACACACACACACACATACACACACGACTTCATTTTATTAGAATTCCAGTAATACTCCAAGGACTTTGAGTTCCCAGAATTCCTTTATCCCAGAGCAAGAAGCTTTTTCTCCTTCTTGCCCACTGCCTTCATCAGCATGCTGCTCAGTGGGCACCCTTGACTTAGGAAGGAATTGCAAAGAAATGACATAGCTTTATGGAATCCTATATAAAATACTTAAGGATGCTTTCTGCACTGATTTTTGATAAATCACCTCCAGTCTTCTTCTAGTCTCTTAAGTTCTGGGGTTAGAGTCCGTGGCTCCAGGGGTTGTTTCTTTTCCTAATGGGGCCTCTTCCTTTGCCTCCCTCTTCACAATCCTTACACAGAGAATTCAGGAAAGTGGGGAGGGGAGGGAGCTGAGCCAATGACTCCAATGCCTAAAGAAATAGTAGTACACGTACACACACACACACACACACACACACACACACACATACACATACATGCACACACTGGGCTAAATATCTTGAAAACCCATGGGCACATATCATGCTCATAGAGAGGATAGGTAGATTCTGGGAAGCTATCAGGAGTCCCTTTGAGGAAACCAAGAGTCCTAACAGAGCTGGAGCCAGATGGACTCTAGTGACATCAAGTCTGAGGTAACTTTCCACACATCTCAGGGCTCACAAGATTGCTATGACCTCTTTTGTATTCCTAAGCTCAGAAGTAACCCATGATTGGGTGAGATGGACTCCTCACACTGATGCCCAGGGGTTGAACTGCAATGGTGATGTTATGACGGGATGGGGGCAAGTTTTGTCTTCTTCCTGTTCCCAAAGCCACTAGTAGGCTAAAGTGGCAAATCTCTGTAAGCACTTTATGTGATATTACACCCCCAAAGCTATTATCTCTCTGGATGACCATGACTAGACCTAAAGGGAGAAACATCAGTCTCAGTAGGAAAGGTGGACACAAGGTGTACTGGCTGGTTTTGTGTGTCAACTTGACACAGGCTGGAGTTATCACAGAGAAGTGAGCTTCAGTTGGGGAAGTGCCTCCATGAGATCCAGCCATGGGGCATTTTCTCAATTAGTGATCAAGGGGGTAGGGCCCCTTGTGGGTGGTTCCATCCCTGGGCTGGATGTCTTCGGTTCTATAAGAGAGCAGGCTGAGCAAGCCAGGGGAAGCAAGCCAGCAAAGAACATCTCTCCATGGCCTCTGCATCAGCTCCTGCTTCCTGACCTGCTTGAGTTCCAGTCCTGACTTCCTCTGGTGATCAACAACCATGTGGAAGTAAGCCAAATAAACCCTTTTCTCCCCAACTTGCTTCTTGGTCATGATGTTTGTGCAGGAATAGAAACACTAAGACACAAGGCAATCAAACCAAATACTCTAAGCTCTGTCAGCATGGACAGCCCTTGGCCCTGTGCATGAGTAACACCAGTGATGGTGGTCTCCCCACCTTTCTGATTCATCTTTCTTTTATTTACCTTCTTTGTCTAAAAAGAGATGCTTATGAGATAAAGATGATATTAACCGAGGGGATACAATCCTGAACATCCCCAAATCACACCATCATAGACTGAAGGTTCTGAAATCAGCCTGCCTGAGATTGAATCCCAGCATCAGCACTTCAGCGAAACCAAACCCCTTTTTGGCTGAATTTCCTACCTGAAAACCTGGGATAAGAACATTTCAAGGTGGCTTACTGTAACCTCTGATAACTGGGATTAAGCAAGCTGGCACCTGCAGCATAGAATGCTTCCAGGAACATCTTTCTGTTTGAGGTGGTAGGTTGGGAGGGCTGCTCAGAAGCAATGATCTCTACTGAGGTACGAAAGCCACACAATTCAATTCTAGTCAGGGAAATGAAGCTGCAGACACTGCTGAGACCAAAAGAAGGCATAGAATGTTCCAAAATTGTAAGAGTTGGGTACAGCTGGGTGAAAAGGGGCAAGGGAACCCCCTGAGTGAGCTAGCCACTTCCTTTGCAGAAAGCCAGGTGGTGGGAAAGCCTTTCTGTCCAAAACTTACTGTTGGACAATTTGACCCTAACTTTTTACAAATGTACTTCTTGATTCTGTACCAATCACCTGTTTAGCAACAGGAATCATAGCTTTGTACACTCAGGTTATCTCTCCAAGGCTGTTACTCGCCATGGGTGCCAGAGATGCAGTGTTCCCCGAGACCCATCCATACCATCTTTTCACACCATCTAACCAAAATTCTTGTCAGGCATCCATTTCACACGACCAGGTGAGCTCATGCCAATCCTGGCCATGCCCCATACTCCCTGCTTGACCTCACAGATGCCCACAGAATCCAGGGAGTCCTGCAGAGTCCCCCTTTCCGTTTCCAATGGGCATCTAGGTCCTTGCTACACCTGAACTGGAAAGACGTGAGTTTGGGCTGGAGGGTATCTTTCCTGTCTCACAAAGGATCCTTCTGAAGACACATGCCGAGGAGAGGAGAGAACAGCAAAGCCTCAGGATGCAAGAGACAGAGGCAGTGCTGTTGAACCCTTGGATAGACACTGCTTGAAGTAGCTGCCTCCATGGACTGCTCAGTTGGGTGGCAGGCTCCATAAACCAATCATCCAGGTCACCCACCTGTCCTCTTGTTCTTCCTCCAAGTGTTTTGAATTGGACTTTTGTCACTTTAATTGAAAAACATTTGTGTCAAACTTCTATTCTGGTCCTTTGTCCCTGTCAACAGCTAGAAACTGTTCAGTGACAAACGGTATGGTAAAGTGGGTTACTCTCTTTTCTCATTGCTGTGACCAAACACCAAAGCAAATCAATTTAAGGACGGGGTTCTTTTGGTTCATGCTTAAGAAATGATATAATCCATCACGGCAATGAAGGCATGGATTGCAGAAGAAAGGTCACACTGTCTCCATGACCAGAAAAGGGACAGGATAGGAAGGAGACACTACTATAAAACTTCAAGGCCCGCTCCCTAGGCCTTGGGGGGGATGAGGCTTGTATTTGTATTTGGTTTGGATATGTGGAGTCTTGTTTGTTTTAGGTTTGTTTATTTGCTTGTTTTGGTATGGGTGTGCGTATGTGCATATAGACATGATCTCACTGTATAGTCCAGGCTGTCCTGGAACTCATCAAATAATCGAGACTGGCCCCAAACTCATGACTATCCTCCTGCCTCAGCCTCTCAATTACTGGCATCACAGGAATAAGCCACCATACCCAGCTCCTTTGTTTCCATTTCTGTGCCTGATGTCTATAGTGATTCCTGGCATAGAGTGAGTCTGTTGAAGGAATGAAGGAAATATATTCACAGGATCCCAGAGACAACACTTTTTCTAGTGGGTCTTTCCAGAAACTCTTACAGAGTCCACAAACTATAAAAACAGCACCACCAACTGAGCAAGTGTCCAGGCATATGAATGTGTAGGGTGCTTTCCCATCCAAACCTATACCCCTACTTCATCCAGAAGCACAGTCCCTGCACATTCAGAACAGCACACTCAGGTTTACAATAGCCACGTGGTGGCTATCACTCTGCCTGCCTTCCATATTGTGATCCTACTTGGCACCTGAGAGGAAACCCCTTATATGCAGGCAGCCTGGAATCCCTCTTCCCCCCGTGGTATACATGGCAGTGTCCATGGCAGAGAGGATACTCAGTAAATGCCTGTGGAAGAAAAAATGAGGAAGCATGAAAAGAGACCTGGAGAGCAGTGGACAACAGTCAACCACCATGTCTCTGAAGGACGTCCTTGTGAAAGCCACTATTACCCCTCATCACAGCTCTATACCTCTTTACTCTCTCTGGGCAGTGACAACAATATTTACTAAGGTCATTCATGAATGGGATAAAAAAAAATAACGTTGTATTGTTTGCAAAATGAAAACAGACCTCTTTACGTAAGGGACCAGTCCTGGATTTGGGAGGTCAGGGCGACTGAGTGACAATCCTGATGGCAGGCTGGAGGTCTCTCAAGGGGCCTCAGTTAACTAACCTATGAGATGAGAGTGTGGAGGCACACAGGCGAGTTTGAGAATACTCCCTGACTCTGTGTAACTTAACACTTGGTGTGTTCCATTTCCATGTCAGTGGGTGTCGGTGAAGTGAGGTGTCAATCCACCTTCTGATGAGCAGGAGGGATAGAGGAGATAGAAAGGTCAATATACCAATACACCAATGTGTAACCAGGTACATGTCCCTTTCAGAACACGCCCCTGCAGCCAATTTCCTCCCATCAGACCCCACCTACTGCCTCACCCTTTCAATCCATCAATGGATTAGGTCCTTGGTTAGGTTAGAGTCACTGTGATCTGTCTTTGGCAACATCCTCATTGATTCACTGTGAGAAGTGTTTCACTAAGCTCCTAGGCAATCAAGTTGACAAGATTAACCTTCACAGGTCATCAAGATAGGCCAGTGGGTATAGGCTCACCAGCCACACACACCCCCGCCCCAAGCCTGACAGTCTGAGTTTGATCCATGGGTCCCACAAGTTGTAGAGAACTGACTCCTGCAAGTTTTCCCTCTGACTCTGGTGCACACATGCACACACAAAGAGAAAGAGACAAGGAGAAAAAGAGCAAAGAGAAAGAGTAGGGAAATGTAAGAATTACCATCACACTAGCTAATTAGCATGTACTATCTTATTCTTTCAAGTGGCTCTCTGAAGGAGACTCCCTCGGCCTCTTTCTAAACCAAAGAGACAGGGAGACTTTAGGTAACAAGCCTGAGCTCTTCAGTTACTTAGTGGTAAGGGCTATGACTCAAACCTGATGGCAAGCTCCTCAGCCCTGTCTTACCCACTGTGCTACACTTCTTCAAAGCCCACTATGCCACTTGATAAGGGGGGCCCAAAAGAGAGGCTGTATCTGCTCCTGACCACAATAATAGTCCTGGGTTCTTGGGGCGGGGGGGGGGGGGCGGTCTGCGCCGAGCGGGAATGCCATGTTACTAATGGAAGAAAATGTAATTATGGGGCATAATTACAGTGTGTCGCATTCTGCAATTACACTGATGGTATTTAATATAGAGCATATTCGGAAGCTAAATGGAATGGGAACACCCCCAAACAGTACCACCAGGCTGCTAAGAACCTGTTCCCTCCAGCCTGCAGAGTCACGGGCCTTCTGCTTAATGGAAAACGTCTTGTCCCCTCTGAGCTGATCCCTAGATGCTCAGAGCCCTCATCCTGCCCACAGCCTCCACTCCCACAGCTTCCCTCACCCTGGCAGCTCTTCCTTAGTCACCGTTGCCTGCCTCTGCAGTGCACAACTCTTATAAGCATCCCACTGGTCTTACCACTTCTGGAGATACCCTCTGGATCACAGTCTGCACTGCATCACAAGAGTCACTAGTCACTGAGTCCCTACACTGCCATTCAGCCAAGGCCCTGTGCTCACTGGCCTTGGCTGGCCTCCCACCTTCCCTATGTAAGTCAAGCCATTCAGAACCTCTCAGTCCTGCCAGGTTTGTGCATGCCTTCCTCTAATGCCTTCCTCAAAGCCTTTGCCTGACCCAAAGTCACTGAAACGCCTCTCACTCCCAGACCATGCAAGACATTGCTACAACACACTCTTTTTTTTTTGTACCATTGTACAAAGTCTCCTTCGGGATGACTGTCCTGTTTCTATTCAGCTTCTCCTTGAGGAAGTAGGCTTGGTTTATATTGGTTTGGAGGTTTGGGGGGTTTATGTTTGTTTTGATTTTGATTTTGGGGTGTGTGTGTGTGTGTGTGTGTGTGTGTGTGTGTGTGTGTGTTTAGACATGATTTTACTGCATAGTCTAGGCTGTCCAGGAACTCACCAAGAAACCCAGACTGGCCCTAAACTCATGGCTATCTTTTTGCCTCAGCCTCTCAATTACTGACATCACAGGAGCGAGCCACCATACCCAGCTCCTTTGTTTCCATTCCTGTACCTGATGTCTGTAGTGATGCCTGGCATGGAGTGAGTGTGCTGAAGGGATGAAGGAAATATATTCAAATCATATGCAAGCAGCAATATTTGATTTCCGTGACTCCACATTAGAGAAATCAGAGAATGTCAGCCGGTCACAGACAAGGAATCCTTTTAGACCTTCTTTGAATTTTTAAAAATTACTTTTTAAAAGAAGATTGGAGACACAAAGAAACTCACACAAAGTCACAAAAATATATGACAAAAAGAGAAAAGGGAATAAAAGTTTTTTTCTATGTAAGGCTTACTGTTATGATAAATTACTGAGCTAGTTATACCCAAACAGGCAAGCTAAGGGAAAAGAGACACCTAAAACACTGAAGCACAGAAAATGTTGGGGCTGGAGGGATGGCTTGGTGGTTGGGAGCACATATTTCTTTGCAGAGAACTTTAGCTTAGTCTCAGCATCTATCTTGGAAGTTTATGACTGCCTATAACTCCAGCTCCAGAGGATCTTGACACCCTCTTCTGGCCTGTATAGGCACCTGAACTCATATGTGTACATACCTACATACATGCATACATACATGCAATCAAATAACTCATTTTTTTGTTTATTGTTTTATGTGTGTCTGTATTGTGCCTGCATGTGTGTCTGTGTACCGTGTGCATACCTGGAAAAGATGTCAGGCTCCCTGAGACTGGAGTCAGATGGTTGTGAGCTTCCATGTGGGTTCTGGAAATTGAATGCAGGTTCTCTATAAGAGCATCCCGTGCTCTTAACCACTGAGCCATCTCTCCAGTCCCACAGTCTTTTTTAATAGAAAATGTTCAAATAATAAACGTGTGCAGAAGTCTGACCCGAGAACTTGGTGTTAAGGTCTGAGGATTTTTGCTCTCCCCAAATTCAAAAGTAAGAGCTTTAATCTCCGTGTGACAATGTTAAGAGCATTTGGCAGGTAATCGCGCTCAGATGGGGTCATGAAGGACTCGATTCATCCCTTAGAAGCAGAGAGAGCTTTCTCTCTCCCTTCTTTCTTTCCTTCCTTCTCTCTCTGGATACACACCAAAGAAAGGCCATAAAGGGACATAAGAGAAGGCTGTCCTCAGCACACCAGAAACACAGCCCTCCCTAGAGCCCAGGGCCCACCCTGCCTCCTAGTCTTGAAGCTTACAGTCTCTGAACTGGGGTGTATAAATCCCAGTTTTGAAGCTGACTTTGATGGCATTCTGTTGGTATCACCACTCATGACTTCCTTTTTCTCGTGTTGAGTAAAGGAAAATCCATTTTCACTTAGGTACAAGCTCTACTGGGCCTTTGTACTTACCAACCACCCTTGGGGACATAAAGATGTGCTAGAGGGGAACAAGACAAACACAGCAGGCAGCAGTCATTTCTTCCCTTCGGAAATGTATGTGTTTAGGATGCAAAATTGTGCCCTTGCACTGTGAAACACCCCAGAGGCTAAAAGCTCTGAGAACTTCCAGAGCAGTGGAGTGGCTCTTCCTCACAGCTGCCCATTCCCTCCTTCAGCCAACAGTTCCTGAATACCAACTGCTGTCAAGCATGAGACCACAGCAATAACAAAGCAGACCCCTGCCCTCACACAGGCTTGACTTCAAAGACCTGGGCTAGAAGAGCTGTCACCATGAGCAGTTCTCCAGCCTGTCATCTCAGAAGAGAATGAGAAGAACATGAAAGCAATCAGATGTAACCCCATCAACTTGTCTTACAAATGGGCAAATGAGCTCAGAGAAGACTGCATTGTGTCCCAGGATAAACTGCATTCACCTCTCAGCCTCACTTGCACCATGACCCAGAGTCATCCCTATTTGTGAGTGCCTCAACAGGCCCTGTCCTGGCATTGCTAGCTACAGACCTGGGTCAAGCTCAGAACCCACCCCCTTCCTGGCTGTACCCCCACAAGGAAGCTGACTATGCTCTGGATCTTCGTGTCCTCATCTATGGAATGGGCACTGGGTCGGCCCCTTTTCTTGTTGCTGTGGTAAAAACAACTTAAAGAGGGAGGGTTTATTAGGGTGCAAGCCATCGTGGTAGGAAAAAGGATGGCAGAAGTTTGAAGCAGCTGGTCACATGGCATGTGCAGTCAGAAATAAGAGGACAAAGAAGGTTCACACTTAACTGGCTTACTCTTTTTTAACACTCCAGGACCCAACCCAGGGAATGGTACCATCCTCCTTTTGAATAGGGCTTTCCACCTCAATTAACCTAATCAAACTAATCCTCACAGGCCTGCCTGAGGGCTAACTTAACCTACATAACCCTCTGCTTGTGCCCAGGGCTTGTCTTCTAGATGATTCCATGTCCTACCGAGGTGCCAGTTGACACTAACCATCGAAAGAACCATAGTGGCACCGATGACGGGGATCACAGCATTACTGATAGTCACAACTCTTCCCTCCCACTGAGGATGCTCCCAGGAGATGTGGGATTGTGCAGGTGGCGCTGACTATACCAGGCTAGCTATGTAAGTGGCAATGAGCACTTGGTTAGTGCAAATGGGGACAGACTTCAGCTGAAGGCAATTTTAGCTAAGTGAAATTTATGCTTAAAAATGAACCCTAAGTTGGAAAACTCCCAAGTGTTTACAATGGGGGTTTGTAAGTCTACTTTTTCAGCTGCCTGTTTTATAAAATGTCAGTGCAGAAAGGGTATTTCTGATGAAACTATGGCATCCCAAGTGTAATGTAACAATCTGAAATGTACATAGGGTCTTGCAGACAAGATAAGGGTATACAGGAAATCTCAAACCGCCATTTTTAATTTTTTTTTTTTTTCTTTTTTTTTTCTTTTTTTTGTTTTGTTTCTTCGAGACAGAGTTTCTCTGTGTAGCCCTGGCTGTCCTGGAACTCACTCTGTAGACCAGGCTGGCCTCGAACTCAGAAATCTGCCTCCCTCTGCCTCCCAAGTGCTGGGATTAAAGGCGTGTGCCACCACTACCCGTCTAAACCACCATTTTTCATATTAGGTCACATATTGAAATTATCTTTTGCATATGTTTGCTTATAAACAAAGTGTAAAGTACTTGTCATTTCTACTCACACATTTTTGACTGTTCTGTTAACTTGATTTGCTGGACAACCCCACTTGCAGGACCAGAGAGTCTCTCCTTCATCTTCCCTCCTTCTTGTCCTTACTAATGGAGTCACACCCACTGTTGACTGGTTGAGTTCTTTCTGGTTCTTTAGTTACAAATAGGAAAAAAAGGGGTGGGGGGAGAGTCAGTTTCAATATTTTTAACCAGGCGATGAATGTGAGAGTTCAGGGAAAGCTGTGTAGAAAGCTTGGGAAATGTCCTGGTCATGGTGTGGGGAACAGGATTCTAAGTCCACACCTTCCCTTGGATGAATGGTCTCTAAGGAGTTGTAGTCTAGTTGCCCAGCTTGGCTCACTGGCTAGCCTATGCCTGGGAGGGATTGTAGGAGAGGACATTCATAAAGGAGGCTGGTTTCCACTGCACAGATGCCAGCTCTCTCAGGGAAGGACCAAGCAGGATGCTAGGTACTGAAAGAAAATTGCATCTTGGGCAGGCTAGCCACTCAGAACTTGGTCTGCCAGTGCATAGGAATGTAACAAGGAATGCAGCAGTGTGGGTTTGACCCTAGATTTGCTCCAAAAGAAATTGTTCTGCCTTGGTGGGCTCCAGTTTCCTCCACTAGAAAAATAGCAGCAGAGTGTTATGCTGTCAGTTCCCTCCTGCTAGCGATCACAGCCTTCTTCACTCCTATTCTTGTCCTCCCTGTGGCTGGTTCACCTAGTAATGCAAGGTGCTGGCTGGGCTCAGCTGCAGCTGCTCCTCCTGCCTGTCCCCTGCTGCCCCGCTTTAGCACCTCACACTTCTTCAGCCCTCCTCTGGACTCTTCCTGCCTCCTTGCTCTCCTGTGCACTTTAGTAGTTTTGCTGTCTAAATGAAAAAAAAAATCAAAATCAAAAGCTGGAATACGTAGAGAGCTCCTGAGTCTAATGGTTCTGGAATTGCTAATTCAGCAAAACATACGAGTCAGGAAGGGAACTTAACTTCCTGCATGATGGCTCCTGTTAAAAGAAATAGAGAAGATGACTTTACAAGCCCCCATCACATTAGCCCCAATTACACTTCGTAGTCAACAACTTCCTCCTGTGCATGCAAAAGTATCCTCAATACACATATCAGTGGCATGAAGGACCCCAGGGATCCTTCTGGCAATGAGTTCCAGTTGTGTATACCACAAGGGCACCCATTCTCTCACATATTCTGCCTAAAAGAGGGAGGGTCATTAGGGAGTCTACTCCAGGGTTCTGGTGAGTGATAACCCCCAACTGCACATCCGAGACCAAAGCCGGCCTCTATTTGCCTCTTCTTCCCCATTAAGGTTCTTCTTGGCCCTTCCACTACCCATGTGTCCATTTGCTTTGGTCCTTCTTTGAAGGATAACAAAATACTCACAGAAGCAAATATGGAGATAAAGTGTAAAGCAGAGACTTAAGGAAAGGCAATCCAGAGACTGTCCCACCTGGGGATTCATCCCATATACAGTTACCAAACCCAGACACTATTGTGGATGCCAAGAAGTGCGTGCTGAAAGGAGCCTGATATGGCTATCTCCTGAGAGGCTCTGCCAGAGCCTTATAAATACAGAGGTGGATGCTCACAGCCAACCATTGGACTGATCATGGGGTCCCCAATAGAGGAGTTAGAGAAAGGACTGAAGGAGTTGAAAGGGTTTGCAACCCCATAGGAAGAACAACAATATCAACCAACCAGACCCCACAGAGCTCCCAGAGACTAAGCCATCAACCAAGGAGTACACATGGCTCCAGATGCATACGTAGCAGAGGATAGCCTTGTCAGGCATCAATGGGAGGAAAGGTCCTTGGTCCCATGAAGGCTCCATAGATGCCCCAGTGAAGGGGAATCGAGGGCGGGGAAGTGAGAATGGGTGGGTGAGTGGAGGAACACCCTCATAGAAGGAGGGGAGGGAGGAAGGGATAGGGGAAGGAATAGGAGGTTTCTGGGAGGGGAAAAACCAGGAAAAGGGATAACATTTAAAATGTAAATAAAGAAAATATTCAATTTTAAAAAAAGGAAAAAAAAAGATTTCCCTGAGGTGGTTTTAGTTCCTGAGTCCTGGCCAACACCATGGGTGAGTTCTTTAACTATAAAGGAAGGACAGAGAGGTTGGTAAGCCTTCTGAAGTTCATGGACTTGTTACTGTTGCTAAGGAATTCCTCAGTGGCCCCACCCTCTCTCCCTGTGAGGCCCCTTCCCTCCACTATAACATTCTGTCTAGCTCCATTCATTTGCTCAAAACCAAAATTAAGAACCAACCTCACCAGCAATCTTCAGACTGAACTCTCTGATGCTAAATCGCTCCTAACCCCAATCTGCTCATTCTCTGCTCCCGATTGGCCCTCTGATCTTCTTCTCATCTTTCTAGAGACAGACGACATGCACATCTTGGAGGAGTATGTTTGAATGGTCTTCAGATTGGCTGAACCAGGACAAGTGTTCACAGAAAACTCTCAGTATTGGTTTTATATTTCACAGGTCTGTTTGTCTCTCCATTTGTAGAGTGCCCTGCCTTACACCCTATTGTCATTCATGCCATTCATGTCAGAAAGCATGAATCAGATCTTGGCTTTTCTGCTTATGAGCTAGGTAATAATTAGTGAATGTCTCTCTCTAATACACTGTCCACCAATAACAGGACACCAATAACTCCCTCCACAGGAAGCAGGTTCTCATTTTCATCTCCTGTCCTTGGACCCTGGCCTCATTGCGAGCTTGTGCCTACCCTTACATCACTCTTGCCTGTTTCCATGGTGCAAATAGCCTCTTTTCTCTGTGGTGAAACAATGAATTCCCCACTCAGAGTTACTATGAGATACGCCAAGATCCAGTAGCCTGTGTTTTCACAAATGTAGGGCTAGAAAGACAGCAAGTTAAAAAGGCACTTTCCCATCCTCCTCAAGGAAACCCTCTCAGGTACCAACCACTGTTCCCCCTTGACAGTGGAATGAATCACCCTCCACTGCTCCCTGCCCTGTGTCCCATTCCAATTGCATGTACCTAACTCATGAAAGGAAACATGAAACCACTTTCTTGCAAGGACGACAAACCAAGACACCCACTGAGAGGTTAACTCTTATCTTCAGATCATCTGGTCCCAGGCCAAATCTAACACGTCCACAAACAGGCAAGTCATTCAGATTCCGAAGACACTGACATATTTCTCTGCACATTTTGCAAGCAAAGCAATAATGCTCTAATTATGTGTCTATTATTGCCATCATCATAATGTACCCACGTAGATGGTGGCAGCTAGACTGGGTTAATATATTCATTAGGAACAGGCACAAGCAACATGACATTAATACTGCTAATAATACCTAATTGAGCTTAATTATAATGTGATGCCTAATATATTGTGATGAATTTATTCTCAAAGTATTTACATATTTGTAGTTGAGTAATTAGCATTCCTCCCATAAATAACTCCTTAAAAGTCCACTCCAGCTTGGAATCAGGAGAAGAGCTGTTCACACCCTCCCGCTTAGACTCTCCTGACCAGAAAAAAGCTCTTAATTGTTGCAAAGATACATATGTCACGTCTTCCTTGAAGGCAGTGTGACAGGTCCCATTGGGGAAGGCATTTCTGGGCAGGGTGGCAGAACGAGAGAGGTTCGTTCCTCTGCGCTCCAAGATGAACTTAGATTTAAAAAAAAAAAAAAATGTCATCCTGGTGTTTTGTTTTGCTTGGCAGACACACACAGTTCCAAGGTCTGCCCACATCATGCTGGACTGGAAGAGGGATGTGTACACACTGCAGGAGGGTGACCTGGCTAGAAGGAGGGCTCACAGAGCTGCCCTGAGGGAACTCAGCCAGCATGCTGAACCGGCAGGGGAGAAGGTGCCTCAGATGGGACCACTGTCACATGACCATAGGAGCTGACTGCTAAGTAGACAACAGCAGCTCCCAAAGTCAGATCCCACCTCAGCCATTTCCTACCCTCAGACCCATGGTGGGTTGGGGGTACAGTATCTGTTTCTCCTGTACATTGCATTTACTAGATTGTCCATAATAACAACAAGAAATTAATATCTGTAATTCTGGGTTCTAGTCCAATGGAATTAAACAGTTAAACTCAGAGACTGCGTCCCAAGCTCTTCATACCATTTAAACCCAAGGCATCAGGAAAGTTAGTGGATCCCAGACTCCTTGCTCAGAAAATGAAAGTTGTTAATAATAATAATAATAATAATAATAATAATAATAATATATACACATATGTATATATATCATAGGGTATTCATAAGAAGAGAAAGAATAAGAATAATTTGTGTGAATTTCTTGGGACACTTGGCATATCATAGATGTCTAATGTCAGCCAACATCATTACCACTGTGGGTAGCCATCCTTTTTGTGCAAGATTCAGCTGCAGAGGAAAAACCTACATTCTGGTAGTTGGAGCAGTAACAGAATTCAGCACACTGCTCAGATGGGCAAAAGGGATATCAGTTGCTAAGCACAATGTCAAGATTGGCTATTCAAGAGTAAATTCTCAGAGCAAGCTACTTCCATTTTTCTTTATGGATGGATTGAGATAGATAGATGGATAGATAGATAGATAGATAGATAGATAGATAGATAGATAGATAGATAGAT
>JADRCD010218158.1:42174-65364 GCA_019843815.1 Montemys delectorum | reverse complement strand
TTTTTTTTTTTTGTTATAGTAGTATGTGCTTGGTCTCCTGACTTGCTAATTACTATTACTATTCCTTATACATTTATGTAGCTGAGATTTCTGGCTAAAGTGAGGTAAACTGTGGGATATAGAACAGACTAGTATACATTTATCGAATAAAGACTTGTTTAATGAGCAAACCAATAAATTAATGACTGATCTTGTGTCTCCCTGGATATCATATCCAACCTTTAAACAAAGGAGTGATTGTTTCAGGATGTTGAGGGTCTTGGTGCCAAGGGTAAGCCTTCCTGCCTGCTTAACTATGACTTACTTTCTTTGTGGAAGATGGGACAGCACTTGTCTGAGACAAACAGATTCATTTCTTGAGGAGGTTATTGTGATGTACGTACTGGCATTTAACCTAAAATTCTGTACCAGATAGAGATGCTGCTTCAGGCAGTTCTTTCATTTGCTGTCTCCGTTTCTGCATTATCAAAAGCTGTAGGAGATGAATTCTGCACTATAAACAGGGAAATCTGAAGATTCACAGGAGTTTCCTAAAAACACCAACATACATCCTGATTTTATTTTAATATCTGAACTATAGAGAAAAATTCCCCCACTTGAATCTTTCTTTATTCATACGGCGAAACTGTACTAAAATGAAGCTCTTCATGGAAAATGATTGCATGAAAACCATATCATGTCATGATTATAGCTCCCAAGACAGAATGTTCATTATTTGGTTTTAGATAATGGTCAAATCCTGCAAATCTCATACCCTGTTCTTTTTCGTGGTATTTGAACAAGAGGAAATGAAGCTATGATCTGTCTTTTTACTCTTGTTTGGTGTACAGAGTTCAACTTTCAAGGGGAAACACAGATGTGTTGATATCTGAAAAGGTCATCTACGAGCTCCTCTTTCTGTATAATTTTGTCATTCATTAGATATTTATTATGTGCTAATTATATTGGTATTTCTATAGTCACCAAGAGTGCAACTATAAATTAAGAAGGGAAATTAGCAAGCTAATGCTTACAGAGTAGAATTTTAAAGTCTTACCTAGGCAGAGAGGCCAAAGCAAGCTTCCCTTTGTCTTCTGATCAACTAAGTCACAGTTAGGATCTTTCACATTTATTCTTTATATATGGAAGAGTCACATGCATCCCATTTCCCTATCTATGATGAATAGTTTTCCTTGCATCCTCCCACTCTCCTAAGTTTCATTGCATATTTCTTATCATGCATTTGTATGAACGAAGTACAGATTTAATAGACTTGCTATTTTAGGACCCATTTGTTAAACCTTCAATTTTCTTTTGAGGTCTCCAATCATTCCTATGATTTAAAACTAGCCTATCATTACTTCCTTAGTTTTTTTGCCTAAAATAGCACATTCATTTATTTCATATTTGGAACTAGAAGGCTTTTTTCCCTCCGTTAATAGAGATGCACGGTGCTAATATATAAAAGCTATCGATTAGAACATTTTACTTCCCAGTGAGAAATAAGAAGCCAGGTCTTCTAGGGGAAGAGAAGGCTTTACTTAACGTCTGTTCCAAGTTGACTCAGCAAAGTCTGTGCTCAGTCAGCTTCATGGACAACTAACTTAAAATGTGTTTGCACATCTCTAAGAGCTCTTCGGTGGGTCCACCTGTGTCTACATATTAAGATTCACTACCTATTACATGCCGAGTGATGATAGAAGAAGCCACTAGATCAGCATATCCACAGTGTTTGGAATCTGAATTTATAAATACCAACTCCAACATGTAATATTTGTCTTCTGGAAAAAAATTTGTCAAGGCTCTATTTGGGGCCAAGAAAAAAAATACCTGCCAGTAAAGCACTTAGGTTGCAACAATGAAGACCCTCATGTAATCTTTAGGATGCATCTTGAAATTTAGGGAATAGTGGAACACTCTTGTAATCATAGCTCTGAAGAGGTGTTAGCAGATGGATCCCTGTGGGGTTCACTGGCCAGATAGCCTATCATGTTTGGTGGGATATACTCTACTGAGAGATGCTGTTGAAAATAAAGATGGACAGAACCTTAGCAGTGACAACCTAGGTTGACTTCTGTACTTCACATGTACTCACACACATATACTTTCAAGCACACATGCACATACACACACATACATGAACTCATACACACACACACACACACACACACACACACACATGTATACACCTCATAATATTTAAGGAATTTTTAAATATGCCAAAAAATTCAGCTTTAAATGAATGGTGGAAATGTCAATATTAGCTAGCTATTTTCTTATTTTATATTATGGAGAATGCTTAATTTAGAGTTTGTGAAAAGATGAAATGAGAATCAATTGTAATTTTTATTAAAATAATTGTCCTTGGGAGAGGGGGACCAGGTCAGTGGAAAGCACATGCCCAGCATGTTGGCAGTCCTGTAGTCTAATCCAAGCACCAAAAATAAATAAATAAATAAATAAATAAATAAATAAAATAAGACATTGATGTTGGATCTTTCTCAATTTTAAATAGAATTATCTTTAAACATTGACTTATTGTGTAAGCTGCTATCTTGAAGTTTGGAGGCTGACAATTCCCACACTTCAGTAAAACATAGGACAGATGTGAGAATGACTTTGAATTGGGGTTACCTAAAATATACGCATCTCTAACATATCTCTCCCTTTTACATGAATAAACATGTAGCTGTTATTTTGCAAGACAAGGATCCCTTTCAATTTGCTGAGTAAAACCAAAGATGTGATAATTCAGAGTTGCTAAAGAAAGATTGCAAGACTAGTTATACAGAGATATTATAAAATGTCCAAAACTTTCACTTTTTCTATGGGGCAGACAGGTGACAGACACTTTACCTCAACATAGCTTGAATGTAAGCTTCTCTCTTATTTTGTCAGACTGGTGGTGAGATGTGTATTTTTGCCTATTGTGATGGAATACTATTTTAAGTAAAATTGGAAACATGCCTTCTAAAGATTCATAAAATGTTCATTACAACAGGCTTGCAAGAAAATCTCCCCACCTTCTCATTCCAGACACCAACAGCAAATTCTACATTTTAATACTAATGAGTAAAAGAATTCATAGAGTGACGATGCAAAGTTTTAATACAGATCCCTTGGACCAACTCATCCAAGTCTTGGGTTCTGACTCCCATTTGTTCAAGGCTCCCAGTCAACTAGAGTGGCTCATAACGTCAGAGAACTGCTTTACTATAGATGGTTATTCTTCATCGTACCACAAGGCAATGGTAACACAGAAAAGATAGGGTAAGAGACATGAACAGTGTAGGGTCGACTGTTCCTCTCAGGGCTGCCCTGCACTGTCATACCCCCTGTTGGGCTCTATTTGGCCCTGATTTGGGCCTTGAGGACAAGCCTGAGCCTGGCTAGAGTTTTGTAAACTGTCTCAGTCACTTCCGTACTGGAGTGACTCAGCACAACCTGCTTAAGCCTGCCTTTGCCTAGCTCCTGCTGACATAGAGTAACTGTTGGTTCCTTTACTCATCCCATACCCTTCATCAACTTTCCCCTCCCCCTAGGTCATCTCACCTCAGCAGAAAACTCTGCCTCCTCTCTCAGCCTTTTATAAAGAAAAGATTGATACAATAAAACGAGTTCCTGCTTGGACAGACTCCGGCCCCAGGTTGTTATTCTCCGGAGGCAGGAAATCCTAGCTGAGACACTCACCATCTCGCTCAGCCCCCGGGAGAGAGAGGCTCAGCTGGACCAGGTTCTCTCCCTCGCTTTCAACTGGTTCTGCCCAGCAGGGAGCCTGCCCAGCAACCCCCTGCTCTTACTACATAGGGGTTAATGGAGATTTCATGACCCAACACTGGTCAACTCATTGGCCACTGATGGCTAACAGCCCCTCCCAACCTCCCTGACTGAAAGCCAGGGCTCTCTAATCACGCAGAAGGTCATTCTGTCCTTCGTCCTCTATTCGGAAGATCTCAACAGTGAACTCAGGAATGGCTAAATGGGATTCACTGTGAACAACAAATTGTATTCCTTTTGTGGTACTTGTTTAGAAATGAATATGATTCAAGAAATATCATCTCAGGAGCTACAAGACAATATAAAACAAAAAGGTGTTCTATCAGTCCAATTATTCAGGAAACCACAACATTTGGAAAGTCTCTTGCTAGGATGTAGGATTGGAGACACACAAATTGTCATTGTCTCACAAAAGCATTTATACGTTTATTTTTGATCTTTTTTTCAGAAATGGACTTGATTTTTAATTTAGCTCTCAAATTAATATATATGTATGTATATATACACACACACATACACACACACACACACACACAGAGAGAGAGAGAGAGAGAGAGAGAGAGAGAGAGAGAGAGAGAGAGAGAGAGAAATTTTGAGGAATGTTCATGTGGAATCATGAGGAATGATCCTACTTAAGTGAGGTAGTCATTCATTGCTGTCAAGAAAAATCATGGCTGTCTCCTGGTAATGCTCTGAGATCCTTTGCTCTGAGCATGCCCACAAACAAACAGGGATTCTTAGTGTAGTGAAAAGAGATGGGCGGATTTGGGCTGGGGACACCCGCACTCTGAAAATGGGAAAGAAAATAGTGTAATGTTTTAGGTGTGATGGAGGGACATTGATGGGAAGATCATGGGTGGTGTAGACTGGCAGGAAACACTGCTTCCACCATACACTTAAGCATAACATCTGACACGAACGCAAATGGATTCCATGTAAAGATCACTCTTTAGCCTAGGTTGGACATTTTACAATTTATTCCTTAGTTTAGAGTAGACAGCTATTGCTTCCTGATGAACTAAGATCTGTAGTACACACTTTCTTGTCTTAGAGGAACAGAAATGACACACCACCCTCAGTCTTCGTGGTGATAAATAAGTGATAACCTGAAACACAATTAAATGTGCCCTGTAATGTGGCTTTAACTTATAGGTGTTATCTATCAATCTGTAGATACCTGAGGAGAGATTTCAAACCAACCTCCAACTTATGGCTCTCTCCTAAAATTAGGTCCATTATAAATGATGTCCTTCTTAATGGGAATCATTGTGCTGAACTCCTGGCTAGCAGAGCGGTGGGTGGGGAAGTAATTGGAGGTGGTGCAGAGAGGAATCCTGGAGTTCTGCATTCTTTGGTAAAATCTTTATCTGGAGGCAATTGGAATTTCATTAGCAGTTTTATATCTTTTAAACTTTCAAATCTCCAAGAGTCCTTATTATTCTAAAAGAAAGAAGCTAAAACCCTGGGGTGGCCTTAACATAATAATGGTGCACAGACCTGGATCAAGCTCTGTAGAGGTGAGCAGTGCTCCCTAATCCTGCCAAACCTTCAATTAAGGTCAGATTAACTGGCTACAGGTAAGAACATTGGCAAGCCTTTCAGAGGAAGAATTATCTGCACACAGTAGACTCTGAGAACATAGGTCACGGTATTGAATACGGACACATTACATGAAGAATAGGGAGTTATGCAATTCAGATACAACATCACAATATTTTGCATCCAAATGCATGACTGCCACCATGGCACATCAGCAGACTCTGTAGTTATTTTCCTCTCCACCTGGATTCAAACTCTCAAGTAAACTTTGAAAAATTCCTCTTCATTAACTTATTCCACACTAGTCTAACTTATTACTTATTAAAAGTTCAAGATCATAATTTAAATCCTTTCACTTTCCAGTCACAATTTAACTTCCAGTTGCCTCTGAAATACCTTGTTCTAGCCGCTGAAATTGCAGCCCAGCTTGGACACCCTTCTCTACACAAAGCATGTCTTTTTAGCATATACAGTACAATCTAAAGAATCTCCTACATAGATTCAGCCTTTACTGTTGGACCATGAAAGGCAATCTGTATTCTGGTCGAGCTAGGCTTACTCCAGAGACACAGTGGAAAATTCTATAGGGGACGGAACAGCAAGCTACACCCGCAGACATTAGGCTCCTGACACCACGAAGAGCCCTCACTCCTTTATCCTGCGTCTAGGCAAAGCCCTAAGCTCCTAGTATTTTGGCTGTGCTCCACCCCCACAGTCACCTGATCACAGCCAGGTATGCCCCGCCCCACAGTTACCTGGGAACAGAAAGATATCTCAAGCCCACACTATAAAAGGGGCTGCTTGACTCCTCCTCTCTCTCTTAAACTCTTGATCTTACTCTCACATTTCACCCTCTTCCTTCCCCTCTCTTTTCCCCTCTCTTCATGTGGACATGGCTGGTCTCTCTCTCTCTCTCTCTCTCTCTCTCTCTCTCTCTCTCTCTCTCTCTCTCTCTCTCTCTCTCTCTCTCTCTGCATGTGTTCCCTTTCAGAATTCAGTAAGGTTTCGACTGAATCTGCCTTTAAGCATGAAAGGACAGATGGCAACTATCCATAATTTAGGTTTTCTACAATAAAGCCTAAAAACTATGGACTGCCTCCTCTAGACTCACTGTGCTTGAAGAATGGCTTAGGCCTTCCCCTAAAGAGCCGAGTCTAATCTCCTGAAGGAAAACCTTCCAGCATTTGCGTCCTCGAGACTGGACCAAGGACTCTCCCCTGCACAGGTGCCCCCACTTTGTCCCCGCCCCTTTCTTCCTTCAGCCCTGAGGGCTGACTGAGCTACCCCCGGGGGGGCCCCCACTTCATTCTCAGCTCTTCCACAATATCCATTGGCGTCTGGGATGTCCGAGACTGAGAACCCACAGGACTGTCCCCTCCCACCCCCACGGACTGGGATAGTGGCTTCCCACAGCCAGATGCCCACCCGGCAGTGTGGAAAGGATGGGCAGTCTCCCATGTCCACCTGACCAATGCCCCTGAGCTTTGTCGGGACATGAGACTCCCTTGCACCCCATTATTTCCCTGCCTGGCTTGGCTCCCGACACTTTACCAGAGAACATCATGTTATCTGATGAGTAAGGGCGATTTATACAGTGAGAGTGTAGATTTCTAAGACTGGGCACTCTAAATGCACCTTGGCAACCAAAGTCCAGATAGTGACCTGAGTTTCTCATCAAGCCTATGTCTGGGGTCCCATACCTATTCAAGTTTGATATTGCAGTGGCTCACAAACTTTGTCCACCCACTCTTACCCCATTCTTCCGTGGGGCCAACCACATCATTACCATGTGTAGTATGCAACCACCAAACAAATATATCCACTCCATACTGTTAAAATAATACTGAAAAAAAAAAAAAAGAGTCTGAACACCTGTGTCTCATTTTCTTTCAGGCAATACAGCTGGTGAAAGTCACAGAAGGCAGCCTTAAGAGATTCGAAATTTAATTTTGTAATAAAGTGGGTGACCAGCAACTGGCCAAACTTCGGATCCATCCCATGGGGGGTGGGAGTGGGGCGCCAAACTCGGACCCTATTACTGATACCATGTGGTGCTTGTAGACAGGAGCCCAGCATGGCTCTACCGTGAGAGGCTCTACCAGCAGCTGACTGAGACCAATGCAGACATTTACAGCCAACCATTGGATCAAGATCAGGAATCCCTATATAAGGATTAGGAGAAGGATGAAGGAGTTAAAAGGGATGGCATCCCCGTTGGAAAACAACAGTAGCAACTAACCTGAACTCCTGGGAGCTCCCAGAGACTATGTCACGACTGAAGAGCATGCACGTGGGCTGGTCTGAGGCCCCCAGCACATATGTAGCAGAGGACTGCCTTGTCTGGCTCAGTTGGAGAGGATGCCCCTGATCCTGTAGAGACCTGATGTCCCACGGAAGGGAGATGCCTAAGTGGGTGGGTGTTTGGCCATCCTTTCAGAGGCAAAGGAGAGGGGGAATGGGATGAAGAACTCTGGGAGAGAAGACCAGGGGTGGGGCCAACATTTGGAACGTAAATAAATAATATAATTAGAAAGAAAGAAATAGAAAAGGAGAGAAAGAGAAAGAGAAGGAAGGAAGGAAGGAAGGAAAGAAGGAAGGAAGGAAGAAGGAAGGAAGGAAGGAAGGAGGGAAGAAGGAAGGAAGGAAGAAGGAAGGAAGGAAGAAAGGAAGGAAGAAAGGAAGGAGGGAAGAAAGGAAGGAAGGAAGGAAAGAAGGAAAGAAGGAAGAAAGGAAGGAGGGAAGAAGGAAAAAAGCAGCCAACTGTTTTCCAGGAAGGCAGCATGGTTTGATATTCCCATGAGCTACCTTTAAGCAAGTCACCTTCTCTCTACCATTGCCTGGGTTCAGTGTTCTAGCTGCTAATCACCTCAGGCATTCTTAGAGGGGTGGCAGAGTAAAGCCATCATCTCTTTAACTGTATTAGCCTTTAAAATATCACAGAGTTTAAACAACTTCCATCTGCTGAGTAGCCTAACCTTCAGTAAAGTGCCTGTTCCTGTCTTTCTCCCTTTATAACCAACCTTATTTATTTTTTATTATTTAAAACTTTTTTTTTTCATACAGTATGTTTGGGTCGTATTCTTTTCCCTAGCCTAACAACCTCTCAGATCCTCTCCTCCTACCTACAACACCCTTTGCTCTCTTTCTGAAGAAAACAATCAAAACAAAGCAACAATAAAAAAAAAAAAGTAGACAAAAAGTATCAAAAACCAAACCAAGCAAAAATAACCCAGAAACCAGGCATGCTTCTGAAGGAGAAAAATAATGATGTGTATCAACACAACTATGACGTTACATTGCAGGATACATTGGTACATTCAGGGCACATATGTTATGGGATTAACTCATCAATTTCTGATGAGAATTAAGGCACACTCCAAAAAATAGAAACTATACTTGGCTCGCCTAAAAGTGAGCAAGAATCTGAGACTAGATAGGTCATGGGCTTAGGGGAAAACATAATGCTATTATTCTACTAAAAGAATATACTGATAAACTTATCACTAATGACATGCCACTTATATTCCCTCATCAGAGAAGCTTTTTCCTGCAGTAGAATTGGAACTAACACAGACACACACAGCAGGACCATGTGCATACAGTGCCAGACTTCAAAACTCAGTTCAACAACACTGCCTCCTCAGGACTCGGGAAACTATGTAGAACAGAAGACAGAAAGACTCTAAGAGCAGAAGTAATAGACATCATGAAGGACTTTAGTTTTTTACTGTTTAGTATTCAGAAATGTTTTGTAATTGATATGTCAGAATTTGGGGAGATACTGGGGAGAAATATTTTCTTATTTTCTATAGTTTTTCTTTTCCCCTCATTTATCAGGATCTTTTTTGTACAGCAAAGACCTTTTATTTCATCTATTTAATTCATGTGTATGAATTTTGCCTGACTATGTGCATAGGTGTCACATTCAAACAGTTCCAGAGGAGGCCAGAAGAGGGCAAGAGATCCCAGCACTTGAAGCTGGAGTTAGCTAATTGTGAGCTGTCATAGGGGTGCTAGGAATTGAATGTGAGTCTGGTGGAAAGAGCAACCAGTCTGTTAGCTGCTGATCCATCTTTTCATCACCCACAGCAAAGGTTTTTAATCCTGAAGCCGAACAATCAACCTTCCTTTAATAACATTGCATTAACAAAAGATTTAATTACATATTTTTCTGTGCATGATGTTTTACCTGCATATCTGTGATTGTGTGCATGCAGTGTCCTTAGAGGCCTGAAGAGGGTACTAGATCCTATGGAACTGGAGTTTCAGTTCTAAGCTGCCATTTGAGTGCTGTGTACTGAAACCCAGTCCTCCGGAAGAGCACACAATGTTCTGAACTGCTAAGCAATCATTCCAGCCCCTAACATAGATCACAGATTCAACTTTGTATGTGTAATTCATCTCTATAATGTGTAAGATTCAGGATACATTTTTTTCTCTTTTGTTTTTATTACATTTATACGTTTTAGTCCATAATTGATTTCATTTTTTTGACGACTGTATGATCCTGTTAAATTTTTGTGTGTTTAAACCCAGCATGAGTTTATGACAGACACTTTTTCTACACTGAGTTCCTCTCTCCCTTTTCTCAAACGCAGTTTGTAACACTCTATGGGAATGTTTGAGTTCCTTAATTCTGTTTCATTGATCCAAACTCCTGTCCTTCTGCCAAAGCTACTGTATTGATCATTGTAACTGGACAATTAGCCTTGAAACCAGGTGGGCTGGCACTTTCTATTTTATGGTCCTTCAGAATTCTGCAAGCTTTCATGCTCTCCTTGACATTTTACATAAATTTTAGGAGGGGACTGTCAAAAATTTGCTGAAAATTTAATTGAACCTGCATACACATTTGTTTTTCATGAGAATTATGTTAATGATTTAATCAATTGTGGAACATTAACTTAGTCATAATGCTGAACGTTTCAGTTTGTAGACACAGTGTGCCCCTCTATTTAGAATTTATATTATTTATTTTTATTAAAGGTGTACAGTTTATTATTCTTTGTCCCTTCATACCAGCTCTTTACTATTGTCCTTCCTTGGAATCTCCTCTGTAGCCCCTTACTAGCTTGCTGCCTTTAACAGAAACTCAATTTAAATACACATAACTGAACATCCAAAGCTCAAAAACCAAAGATGAGAGAAAAGGAAGAAATAAATAAGATAGGCCTGGGTCAGAGAAGAGGGAGTGTGGAAAAGGGTGACTCGCTCACAGTGAAGACCTTTGGAAATGTCATATGGAAACCTGCTATTGTAGAAGCTTCATAAAATAGAGACACATATAAACACATGAAAACACACCTGCACACACACATGCACACACATGAACACACACATGCACACACACACACACACATGAACACACACACATGAACACACACATGCACACACATGCACACACACATGCACACACACACACACATGAACACACACATGCACACGCACATGCACACATACACACACACATGAACACACACATGCACACACACATATACATATACACATTTACACACAAATATACACATACATACATACACATACACACAAATAAATATGCATACATATATGCATATAATACATATATATGCACATACACATATACAAATATATACACATATATACATACACATACACATATGCATACATACACATACTCACAAATAAATATGCACACATATGTGCGTATGCATGCAGGTATACACATACACATACAAATATACACACGAATATGCAAACACACATATATATATATATGCATGTACACATACACATATAAATAAAGACACACACACATATATATATACACATACACATAGATACACATACACATGTATATACACACGTGCATATACACATATACATAAACACACATACACATATGCATTAAAGGGGGTTTATGTTTCCCTATGCCATAACATGGGACCACAGGCTATCAAATAAAGAGTTCAGTGTCAGTATGACAGTGGTCAATGTGGTATCAAAGTTGATCTTTCCACTAAACCTATAATAAGCTATTGCCATTGTTTTCTGTTACTCTCCAGAACTTGACAGTAAGACCTTTTTGGTATATAAACTATGTTCCTGTGTCACGGAATATGGAACTCTCTAATTGTTCCTCACGTGAATGCTTCACCTCAGCTGGCTAGCTCTTTTAGTGATGGTTTATTCTATATATATATAGAATAGGGGATGAAAAGTCATCAAAAGTCTCTCCATAGGACCCTTGACAGCTACAACAGTGACCAGGAAAGATATGTCCACCAGTAAAAGTCTGGCACAAATGTTATAGTAGCAACCAATAACTTTATAAGTTAAGTTTATCAAAAAACAGCCTAATCGGTTGTCTTTAAAAACAAAATCATAGCAGTTCAATTTTACCAGTGAAGACTCAGGAATCAGATGCTGTGGTGAGAGTCTGCTAGCTCAGAAAGTCAGAGAAAGCACTTGATAAACCTCCCAACACACCAGCATCCCAGAAGAGAGGGCAGAAAGCTCTTTCTCTTCTTTACACTGTCTTAAATACTTTCCAACTCAATGTCTCTCCATCCTGTTTACTTACGTTCACTCTCTGTCAGCTAGGTGCTTGCTCCACATCTTATCCAATGGTTGACTTTATTTAGCTCTCGGATTAAGAAATGTGTGCTAGTGCTTAGACACACCACAAGTACTTGTTGGCAATATACAGAAAGCTCTTGGGTTAAAATCGTGTGCTAGGGCCGAGTCATACCATAGTAAAGTTGTTCCAGTTCACAGTCTTGGGGTTCACAATGTGATCAAATCTCCTGTAACATTACTCCACAAGAGAAAAATCAATGCCTGGCACTGTTATCCCAGCCAAGAACCTGTGGTTGGCTGGAGCATAGATTTTTGGGGGGGGGGGGGAGGGGGGGAATCCTAATGCCACTATTCTTCAAAACAGACATAGTAAAATTGCTTCCTGAGTTCTTAGTTTTTATCCATAAATTATTTAGAATTTATCGGAGGTGACTCATTTTGCAGCAGGTAAGATTAAATTGGAGATAAGCAACCAGTCAATATGTAGAGAAAAAGACATTCTGGAGTGCCTAGGTCTAAATGGGACATTTATATCACACCCCATTTCTCCTGAGGGCAGAAGAAGGAGAAATGACTATAAGAGACAGAGGTAGTGGAGATCTGCACTGGAATAATATTGGTCATGTGGAGGGGACATCTCTGACATTTCTAGAAGATGAAATCTCAAAGCAAACTTCCTAGTTCTCTGGCTTTCACAATCTCTCTGACACCCCCCCCACCCCCGCCTTCTGTTATGACCCCCGAGGCTGAGGTTCAGGAGTTGCATTGTAGACCTATCAGTTGTCTGTCGGTACCACGTGGTCACTTGTCTGCTGCATGTACACCAATAAATATGTTAACATGAAAAAGGGAAATTCTGTGTAGCCTCAACCACAGACAAGGAACTAGAAGCAATTTAGGAATGTAGAGAGTGGGAGAAATAGGCTACCCCAGAGAAGAGCTCCCATGTTGGTTATTCAACATGGTCAGTCCTGGAAACATATGCACACAAACAACATTTTATAGACAGAGAAGTTTGTTTTTATGTATATGTGTGTGTGTGTGTGTGTGTGTGTGTGTGTGTGTGTATGTGTGTAATAACAAAAAAGAGAAACATTTCATTTGAGAGAGAGCAGGAGGTATACTTGGAGAGGTGGAGAGAATAAGACAAAGGAAGAAATTGTGTAATTTTATTTTAATTTCTAAAATTAAAAATCATATTGGCTCTAGGTGGTGGCGGCACACGCCTTTAATCCCAGCACTTGGGAGGCAGAGGCAAGCAGATTTCTAAGTTCGAGACCATCCTGGTCTACTGAGTGAGTTCCAGGACAGGCAGGGCTACACAGAGAAACCCTGTCTCGAAAAACCAAAAAAAAAAAAAAAAAAAAAAAAAAATCATATTGGCCAGACATGAGAGCAGGGTTGCACACATAACCACGTGACATCATGGTGGCTGTGACTACATACAAAAGATCTGCACAAAACCAAGTCAGCTCAAATCTCACCAGCCATTCTCTAGAAGTCCTCTTAGAGTTCCACCTCTGTCTGAAGGCATATCAACAACTAATGGCCGGTAGGAGAGGGAGAATCGTTTGCTTTAGAGATATGGGCCCCGAGATGCTACTCATGGTAGGGGTTTTGAGAGGATTTGGGAGGGGCTGGATGGGGGAAAATTATATAATTATATTTTAATTGAAATGTAAAATAAAATAATATTTTTTTAACTAAAAGATTGTAAAAATTGAGGAATGATGATTCCAGGTTATTTTAAAACAAATAATACCTGCAATTTTCCACCAGCATAGTGAATGTAGAGAAGGATTAAACTGACTTTGACTACAACTACCACCCTGAGCAGTTCTTTGGCTCATTCAGTGAGCACAGCTGTACAGAGGCATTGTGTTAGATTGCCACAGCCCGCGCCAGTGCGGCTGAATACCTAGCATCATCGCTCAATCACACAATTAGCTCTCCTTTTCTCCATCATTTGATTTCAATTGCAACCTTTTGGTTTAAGCAGAGCATAGGAACTGAGGGCCTATCATCAGAGATAGTGATGAAATACACTCCTGCCAGGCAGGGACATCTGTTGGGATGGAGGCAGAGAAAGGCAAAGTGATACCACCCTGATCCAAGAGTGAAGATCAGAAGTCAACTAGGGCCTCTAAGCATGGAGTTGCTTGTGGCACAGAATAGAGCTTTCCATTATCAGAGAGATGAAAGGAACAAAGTTAAGGTACTGCAAGTGACCAATTTCTGCCTCCTCAGGGTCCAACAAAATGTCTGCCAAGAGAGTCTCAATATGAGCTAGCATGAACCAGTGTGGTAAGACATTTCCATCCCCTGCAGACCAACCTTGGGTAAAGAACTGTGTTTCTCAGAACACCAATACTCCATTCACAGAGGGATAAAGCACATTCTAGGATAAACTTTAAGTCTTATAAATGCACTTTGAGAATTTTAAAATGCTACAAAAGTGTAAGTGGAATGAAACTTGTCATCCTTGTCCATAATTTAGTGGTTCTCAACCCGTGGATTCCAACCCCTTTGACAAAACTGCATCTCCAAAAAAATACTTACATTATGATTTGTAACAGAAGCAACATTACAATTCTGAAATACTAACAAAAGTGTGTGGTTAGGTTCACCTCAACATGGTGAACTGCATTAGAGGTTTGCATCATTAGAAAAGTTGAGGACCACTGCTCTAGATGAGCACCAGCAGAATACTGTTCATTATTCCCAAAGGAGGTGTAATTGGGAATATTTTTAAGTACAAAAATGACTTAGCCTTCTGTTAATATTTCTGAAATCTTGTTGAATTTACAAACAACTTTACAAACTCCCATATGGTCAATTGTGAATAACAGATCAAACTACTTAATAAAATACAGAATCGGTGTCTGAAACAAGGTGGAAATTTCCCCTCAGAATATAACTAAATCAAAGGATCAACCCTGCCCCTCAATCATATTTCCATTGAACTTGACATGATACAGTACTTTGCAATAAAACATTATTTTTCCTTAAGTAAAATCTAGTAGCAAGTCATGTGTGCATTTACTCTAATTCTAGAAATTTTAAGTAATTAGTACATGCGCTTGGCAAATCAGATGTGATATGTTCCCTCTGAGAAATAGGAACAAAAACTGGAATTGCCAAATTTGGGGTAGTCTGTAAATCCAGAGCATCGAAGCCTCAGAAAATGGTTAGAGAATTCCCTTCCTAATTACAGTTAATAAAGCATCAAGCACCGCAGCACGCCAAGTTAGAAAACACAGAATGGCATGTGCAGATCCTTTCAGGGGCATTTTCAAAGATGAAGGACAGGAAGCGAAGAGGGAACAGGAGCGAAGCGATAAACAAACAAACAAACACAAAACCCTGAAAAACGAAGAAAAACACCTTTCAGAGGTGTGGAGAAAATAAAGATTACCAAATACATGCCAGAGAAACAGTAAGCTGCAAGGAGAATTATTCAGTATGTGTAGTTAGAAATATATTTGCCATTTAGCATCCTAAAGTTAAAAAGTAAAAGAATGCAAACATTGGGTTTTGTCAATTTAGGGAATGAGGGACATTTTACTATTATAATGAAAAAAAAAATAGTGATACAAGAGAAATAGCATAATTGAAAGTTTTATGTGTAATTCGAATGTAAAAATCCAGTCTTGAAATATTTAGTGCATGTAATATAAAGGTTATTTTTGATTTTTACATTCATGCTGAAACATCAGATATTTATGAAATTATATACATGCTTTTTCATATTTTAAATCCTGTGCTCACTCTCAGAGAATCAAATTTTCTTTCACAAAATCATAGTTAATTTTAATACATACTTGAAAATATATATAGGTTTCCATTCTGTCTTATGTCTTAAAAATTATGAGATTAGTGAGAGATTTCTATATCTCCTCTAATCACCTGTTTCTTAATCCAATCTGTACTGTCAACTAAACAAATTATCTGCTTAATTTTCTCAGAGCCTATAGAATTCTACGCATTCATTGTAGTTATTTATTATCAGTATCATTTTTGAGCTTGTAATAATGAAAATATAGAGAATTACAGAAAAATCAGCAATGATATGAGCTTAAATTTATGTAAATAAAAAGATTATTTCTAAATAACTCACTTAGTCTAAAAGGATTGTCTTAAAATATTTATAAAAATTATATTTTGTTTTATGAGTGTATCACTCTGAATAACAGTTTAATAATAGATCCAGTTTATGTGTATTAGAAGTATGACTAAATTAAGAAAAGTAAGATCATCTTGGTGTGCCAGAACAAAGAAAATAATAGGCTATGTCAAATTAATTTCAATGTATAGGACAGAATTGAACACTCTACACTGAGAAATACTCTGACTAAAGGTAAAAGATAGAAAGCAATTATATTCTGCCTGTGGGTTTGCTTAATTCTGTCTTGCTGTTTTGTTTTGAGGTAGGACCTCATACATTATAGGCTAGGCTGGCCTTGCATGTGCTAGACAGCTAAGGAAGACTCTCAACTTATTATCTACCTACCTTTGCTTCCTTTGGGTTGAGGTTACATGTATGTACTAATCTGCTTGGTTTTATATGATACTGGCAATTGAACTCATGACCTCATGCTTGCTAGTCCATTACTCTACCAACTGAGCTATGCCTATACCCACTTCTCCATGACCTTGACGGAATCTATGCAAGTACCCAGACTGAATGAGAATTATCTTCTCTAGGCTCGTGTATTTTGAGTATATGATTCCCCCAGTTAGTTGGACTGCATGGGGAAGTTATTGGAGCTTTAGGAGGTAGAGCCTCCTACATCATAGAGAAGCAGGTATTAAGTTGATAGCCTCATTCTACTTCCTTGCTAGCTTGCTCTTGTTCATATACGTGAAAAAAATTCCTCACTGTGATGGACTCTGTCTCTCTGGAACCATACACTAAAATCCTCTGTAACTTGATGTGCTTTTTGTCATGGTATCTTATTACAGTAACAGAATGTGGAAGTTGTTACCTGGAAAATAAGATTGTTGCTGTGGAAAAGCATGGCCATGTTTTTGTTTATTTGTTTTTGTTTATTTTCTTCAAGAAATTTAGATGTCTTTGGAAATTTGCCCTCCAACGCCATTGACTAGGGTAAGAAGAGCTTGGTAATCTGTTCTGATAGGCACATGAAAGGCTGCAATATTGAGAGTGATGTAGATAGTATAGGCCTGGTTCCAGACATTTCAGAGGGAAACAAATACTCTCTTAGTAGCTGGTTTACAGGCCATTCATCTGATGTTTTCAAAAAGAATCTGGCTATATTCTGCCCATGTACTGATAATTTATGTGAGTCTAAATTTGAAAGATATGTATTAATTTATTTAGCAGGATGATCAACAACTTTCTTCTTGAAACATGACTCAGGACTCCAGCATAGATAATAGTGGAGGATAAGAGGAGAGATGTGGAGCAATCAACTTTTAATCTCTGTCAATGGAGCCCTAACATCATTTCTGTCTCTCTAACTGCTGTGCAGAGGGTTGGGTATGAAGAGACAGAATGTGCTATGTTGTAAATGCCAGAACTTGGGAAGGGAAGAACATAATGTGTGAATACTCTATTTGTGAGTCTTTCTCAGAATTAGGATTGTAGTACTAAATCTTGATATAGAACTATTATTATATGAAATAATTGTAGGTTAGGGATGTCAACTGGCCTTCAACCTCAGAAGCTATTATACACTTCCCACACCAAATATTCCAGGTTTTACTTTTGCTACCTCTATGACAAAAGAAACATTTTCCCCAGAATAAAGATACAATCATATTTAATTTTCTATTACACAGCAATGTGGTATTTTGGAAAACTTGGAACACTTATAGCATATTGCTGAAAAATTTTGTGGATATTTATATTAAATTAAAATATAATAACAAAGCATTTAATTATTTGTCCTGAATATTTTGAACTTTGGGATATGCTCCACATTTATAGGTCAGATTATATGAGAAGCAATATATTTGCTCTTTTTTTTTCAATCTCAGCAAGTAAATGAAAGTCAAAATAATACGGATGAGAACAGAAACATCAATCTAGCAACAAAACTGCTTAACTCTAAAGGAGTTGGCATGTTTTCACACAGGAATACTCAAGCATATTTCATACTTTTTAGAAAAATCTAGCCAATAACAACAGATTAAATATTTACTGGAAATGGTTGTTCTTTTAGCTATTTCTTTGCAAATATCCATTTAATGTATTCAAGCTTTAGAATATTCTCAAGCTGTAAGAGTAAACAAAATTTATTCAAGGATTTATCAATGCTTATATGAAATCCTATGGCTTTCTCTCTCTCTTTTTTTATTGGATATTTTATTTATTTACATTTCAAATGTTATCCTCTTTCTACCACCCCCAGAAACCCTGTACCCCATTCCCCCTCCTCCTGCTTCTATGAGGGTGTGCCCCCACCCACTTACCCACTCCCACCTCCCTGTCCTTGCATTCCCCTACACGGGGTCATTGGGCCTTCATGGGACCAAGGGCCTAGTCTCCCACTGATGTCTCTGCAACATATGTGGCTGGAGCCATGGGTCCCTCCTTGGTTGGTCTTTAAGACCCTGAAGCTCTGCTTGGTTGATATTGTTGTTCTTCCTATGGGGTTACAAACCCCTTCCAGCTCCTTCAGTCTTTTCTCTAACTCCTGCATTGGGAACCCTGTGATCAGTTCAATGGTTGACTGAGAGCATTTGCCTCTGTATATGTCAGGCTGTGGCAAAGCCTCTCATGACACAGCTATATCAGGCTCCTGTCAGCAAGCACTTCTTGGCATCCACAATAGTGTCTGCATTTGGTGACTGTATATGGCATGGATCCCCGAGGGCACTTCATACCCATCAAAGGAAAAATCTACCAAGATGAACTCTCAATTCTAGACATCTACACTCCAAATGCAAGGGCACTCATATTCATAAAAGAAACTTTACTAAAGCTCAAAGCACACGTTGCACCTCACATAATAATAGTGGGAGACTTCAACACTCAGCAATGGACAGATCATGGAAACAGGAACTAAACAGAGACATAGTGAAACAAACAGATGTTATGAACGAAATGCATTTAACAGATATCTATAGAACATTTCATCCTAAAACAAAAGAATATACCTTCTTCTCAGCACTTCCTGGTACATTCTCCAAAATTGAGCATATAACTGGTCACAAAACAGGCTTCAACAGACATAAGAAGATTGAAATAATCCCATGCATGCTATCAGATCACCATGGACTAAGGCTGGTCTTCAATAACAACAAAAATAATGGAAAGCCCATATACACATGGAAACTGAACAACATTTTACTCAATGATAACTTAGTCAAGGATGAAATAAAGAAATCCTCTGGCTTTTTTTCAAGACAGGGTTTCTCTGTATATCCCTGGCTATCCTGGAACTCACTCTGTAGACCAGGCTGGCCTCGAACTCAGAAATCCGCCTGCCTCTGCCTTCCAAGTGCTGGGATTAAAGGCGTGTGCCCAGAACTTGGGAGGCAGAGGCAGGCGAATTTCTAAGTTTGAGGCCAGCCTGGTCTACAGAGTGAGTTCCAGGACAGCCAGGGCTACACAGAGAAACCCTGTCTTGGAAAAAAATAAAAAGGCATGTGCCACCACTGCCCAGCAATCCTGTGGCTTTTAAAGAGTTGAATTACCAAACTTGTTAAAGATATATCATAATTCAAGGGATTATTACAAAAGGAATCAATTCAAGTGTCAACATTTTGCAAGAAATTGGTGGAGAAAAAAATGTTCACATCACTTGCCTGTTTTAGATATTTTTCTTCTCTTGAAACACAAAGTAACATATCCCACATGGATGCCTATTTTTCCTTTCTGAGTTCTGATTAGATATTTTCTGTTTTTTTATTTTTAATTTTTTTAATTTTTAAATTTTTTAATTTTAAATTTTTTTAATTTTCTATTCACATTTTAACATTTCCAATACTTGTTTGAGAATATAATTATGCCATTTCCCCCTTCCTTTTCTTCTCTCAAAACTTCTCTCTTTCAAGTTCATGCCCTCTTTTATTAGTTAATTTTTATATGCAAATATGTATATATGTATGTATACACACACACTCACACACTACACACACACACACAATATATATACATTCCTAAGTACATATACATACACCCTGATCAGTTGCTCAGTCATAATGCTACCTATATGTATGTCTTTACACCTCTTCATCTGCAATGATCTCTGAGCCTTACTTGTAGAAATTGTATTATAATTATGTGTGCTTGAACTGGGCTCAAAAACTCTGCATTATGGTTAGTTGTGGATTTCTGCAACAGTGTTTGTCTATTGTAAAGATTAGCTTCCTTGATAAAACTTATCTGTGCACATAAGGACAAACATAGACTCTAGTTAAGAGTTACAGTGTTGTTTTATTAAAGTGTTGTTTGTAGATTATCTTCCAATATTCATGACCTCATTATAAATAATTGGCTTACTTTCCAGTACCAGGAATTATTTTCCCTTTTGTTGAATGAGTCTTAGTATAATTAGAGAGCTGTTGGTTATGTCCAAGGTATATACGCCACTATTGCCCCCTTAAGGTTATTGTGCATGCTAGTCACTGTGGTCCATGAGTGTCAGCAGGGAAATAAACATACATACACATATGCATGAATACACATATTGTAAGGGTCCATGATTCTCGGAAGAATGATACCCTAGACTCAAATAGTATACAAAAACAAAGAGTGCTTTATTTTGCAGATGGGGTCCACCATCTTCCAAGATGGAGGGATCCTGAAGTAAGCTCCCTGGCCTGATTTAAAGCACATTAGGGGAATTCTGGGAGGTGTAGGTGACCACTATCTTAATATTGGCTCTACCTCTAGGGACATTCCAGAACCACGGCTGAGTCCTGGAAGATTGGAAACTATTAAAGGGGAAATCTAGAAACTGTTGCTGAGGCAATCTGGAAACTGTTCCTGACCCATTGTCCTTGCCTCAGGCCAGGTGGCAGGGCAGCTTCTGAGGCCCAGTCTTGCCTGGACTAACTCATTTCTTAGAAACAGATATTTAGACCTAGTCTCTTAACTACCAATTGAAACATGTCATGGCGTCAACCTAGCCTTATCAATACAATTCAATTAGACTATGTGTATATACTCAGACATTCATATTTCAATTTTTTAAAAGTACATGATTATCTGTTAATATATAAAGTTACATCTAGATTTATAAAGCATTCTCAGAAAAAAATAGAAATACATTTGTAGATTCTAGTAATACTCTTTAATTATCAATGGACTGATCTTGCTAAAAGCACACTATGGGTTAAAACTATAAAGTTAATCCAGTCTTACATTTAACCTAATTAACTTCAAAACTTTGATTAACCTATCCTAATTATATTCCAGACATTCAATAACCTACAACTAAGAAAATAACATGGCAGGGAATTGGTGTTATTGTATGATTTTAGCTATTTTCTGTGATTTATTAAATACAGGATACTGCAATGCAATAGAGATGGCAGAGTTCATGACAGATAGGCTGATGAACACCTGTCACTTGCTGCCATGGTAGCCCTTCTTCTTTAGGAAATGCCACTTTGAACATCACTGGGCCAGACAAGGTCAGAATGCAGATTTGAATGTTAACTTTAATATATGTTGTGTAGCATTATCCTCTGAATTGAAAATGGCCATCCTTGGGGAAAGATCTCTAAGGTTCAGAAAATCAATAACTCACAAGTTTCAGAAAAGCCCTGAGACTTACAGGATTCACAAGTTCCCTCCATCCCCAAGGTTACATAAGCAGTGATGACATCTGAGGAGATGAATCTCTGACCTATTGAACCATTGGTAAGTAGTAGAAAGAGCTCCAGGATTGTAGCTTTCACTGTCATGGGGTTTTGGGAAATAGAGCTGTATTTGAGTCATGCATACACCTGTAAATAACTATCTTTGTAGAAGTTACCCCAATTCATTTATTCATTTACAAAGCTGGACATTTATGAAGTCCTTACTTTGCTCTGTCATTGTTGCCCTAGCGGGAGTGTATAGGCATTTTTTCAAGTCTCTCCAAGAAAAGTTACCCCCAACATGAATACATTTGGTTTTCTGATCATTGTAAAAGTAGTCTAAGAAGCTACTATAAATGGTAAATTTGTTTTTATAATTCAAAGACTTGTCTATTCTAAAAACTGATCAATTTGGAAAGAACCTTAACAACTTTTGTAAAATAATTACAAGTACAAAAACATAAATTGGAACAATCAAAGAAAGTAAAATAAGCACACACAACTTTCAAAAGCCATCCACAAAACTTTCAACCTAAAATTTATCCTGTCTACAAGTAATGCGGGGAGGGATCAGAGACTGAGGGAATGACCAACCAATAACCAGCCCAACTTGAGACTCATTCTGTGGGCATGCACCAATCCCTTAAACTGCTAAGAATACTGATATGCTTGCAGACAGGATTGTTGCCTAACATATTGTCCTTTGAGAAGCACCACCCAGCAGCTGACTCAGACAGATACAGCCACAGCCAACCACTGGATGGAGCTCAGGGACTCTTATGGAAGAGTAGGAGATAGGATTGTGGGCCCAAAGAGGATAGGAACTTCATAGAAAGACCAACAGAATCAATGAACTTGGACCATTGGGGCTCTCAGAGTCTGAACCACCAACCAAAGAATATACACGGGCTAGACCTAGGCCTTCCCACTCATATGTAGCAGATGTGAAGCTCAGCTTTCATGTGGGTCCTGAACAACCAGAATGCAGGATATCCCAAAACCTGTTGCCTATATGTGGGATAAGTTTTACTAGCTGGGCTGCCTTTTCTGGCCCTAATGGTCAAGAAAGCACCTAGCCTCCCAGAGACTTGAAGTGCCAGGGTCAAGGTGATACTCAAGGAAGCCCTGACCCACTCAAAGGAGAAGAGAAAGGAGCTAGGGGAAGGGTTGTGGGAGGGGATGGTCAGGAGGGATCCAGTGAAATGGATATAAAGTGAATAAGTAAAAAAAAAAATTAAATTAAAAGGAAAAAATTAATTTTAACAAACATTTAAAGCTATACAAATCTCTGAGGTACTATGTCATATGCTGTGTACATGTTTAAGTGAGCTTGAATATGCCTGCCTCCTCAAACATGCCACAATGCTTTATAAACAAATTTTCCATAAATATTGTCTAGTAAGAACTTAAAGGCCGGGCGGTGGTGGCGGCGCATGTCTTTAATCCTAGCACTTGGAAGGCAGAGGTAGGAAGATTTTTGAGTTCAAGGCCAGCCTGGTCTACAAAGTGAGCTCCAGGACAGCCAGGGCTATACAGAGAAAGCCTGTCTCAAAAAAAAAAAAA